>CAWVQQ010000330.1:10000-25940 GCA_963932295.1 Tipula lateralis | reverse complement strand
GGTTAGTTATTGTATAATATGACATAAAACCACCATTTAAGGCAAAAAAAAAAAATTTTTTTTTTCGACCCAAAATTCTTTGTCGAGCCCCGTGTTTCACCACTATAAGACAAATTTTACTAAACTTTATTAAGTATATTTGTAAGTATTTTTTTGGTTTGATTTTGTCATTTCTCGCATAGAACGACATAAACTGGTAAATTAAAGATAAAAAAAATTTTTTTTTTGACCCAAAATTGTTTGTCGACCCGTGTGTTTCACCACTATAAGACAAATTTTAGAAAAAAAAAAAAATTTTTTTTTGTTTTTTTTTCATTTTTTTGCCTCGAATTTGGTTAGTATTTGTATAATATGACATAAAACCACCATTTAAGGCAAAAAAAAAAAAATTTTTTTTTCGACCCAAAATTCTTTGTCGAGCCCCGTGTTTCACCACTATAAGACAAATTTTACTAAACTTTATTAAGTATATTTGTAAGTATTTTTTTGGTTTGATTTTGTCATTTCTCGCATAGAACGACATAAACTGGTAAATTAAAGATAAAAAAATTTTTTTTTTTGACCCAAAATTGTTTGTCGACCCGTGTGTTTCACCACTATAAGACAAATTTTACTAAACTTTATTAAGTATATTTGTAAGTATTTTTTTGGTTTGATTTTGTCATTTCTCGCATAGAACGACATAAACTGGTAAATTAAAGATAAAAAAATTTTTTTTTTTGACCCAAAATTGTTTGTCGACCCGTGTGTTTCACCACTATAAGACAAATTTTAGTAAAAAAAAAAAAAATTTTTTTTTGTTTTTTTTTCATTTTTTTGCCTCGAATTTGGTTAGTATTTGTATAATATGACATAAAACCACCATTTAAGGCAAAAAAAAAAAATTTTTTTTTTCGACCCAAAATTCTTTGTCGAGCCCCGTGTTTCACCACTATAAGACAAATTTTACTAAACTTTATTAAGTATATTTGTAAGTATTTTTTTGGTTTGATTTTGTCATTTCTCGCATAGAACGACATAAACTGGTAAATTAAAGATAAAAAAATTTTTTTTTTTGACCCAAAATTGTTTGTCGACCCGTGTGTTTCACCACTATAAGACAAATTTTAGAAAAAAAAAAAAATTTTTTTTTGTTTTTTTTTCATTTTTTTGCCTCGAATTTGGTTAGTATTTGTATAATACGACATAAAACCACCATTTAAGGCAAAAAAAAAAAAATTTTTTTTTTCGACCCAAAATTCTTTGTCGAGCCCCGTGTTTCACCACTATAAGACAAATTTTACTAAACTTTATTAAGTATATTTGTAAGTATTTTTTTGGTTTGATTTTGTCATTTCTCGCATAGAACGACATAAACTGGTAAATTAAAGATAAAAAAATTTTTTTTTTTGACCCAAAATTGTTTGTCGACCCGTGTGTTTCACCACTATAAGACAAATTTTACTAAACTTTATTAAGTATATTTGTAAGTATTTTTTTGGTTTGATTTTGTCATTTCTCGCATAGAACGACATAAACTGGTAAATTAAAGATAAAAAAATTTTTTTTTTTGACCCAAAATTGTTTGTCGACCCGTGTGTTTCACCACTATAAGACAAATTTTAGTAAAAAAAAAAAAAATTTTTTTTTGTTTTTTTTTCATTTTTTTGCCTCGAATTTGGTTAGTATTTGTATAATATGACATAAAACCACCATTTAAGGCAAAAAAAAAAAATTTTTTTTTTCGACCCAAAATTCTTTGTCGAGCCCCGTGTTTCACCACTATAAGACAAATTTTACTAAACTTTATTAAGTATATTTGTAAGTATTTCTTTGGTTTGATTTTGTCATTTCTCGCATAGAACGACATAAACTGGTAAATTAAAGATAAAAAAATTTTTTTTTTTGACCCAAAATTGTTTGTCGACCCGTGTGTTTCACCACTATAAGACAAATTTTAGTAAAAAAAAAAAAAATTTTTTTTTGTTTTTTTTTCATTTTTTTGCCTCGAATTTGGTTAGTATTTGTATAATATGACATAAAACCACCATTTAAGGCAAAAAAAAAAAAATTTTTTTTTTCGACCCAAAATTCTTTGTCGAGCCCCGTGTTTCACCACTATAAGACAAATTTTACTAAACTTTATTAAGTATATTTGTAAGTATTTTTTTGGTTTGATTTTGTCATTTCTCGCATAGAACGACATAAACTGGTAAATTAAAGATAAAAAAATTTTTTTTTTTGACCCAAAATTGTTTGTCGACCCGTGTGTTTCACCACTATAAGACAAATTTTACTAAACTTTATTAAGTATATTTGTAAGTATTTTTTTGGTTTGATTTTGTCATTTCTCGCATAGAACGACATAAACTGGTAAATTAAAGATAAAAAAATTTTTTTTTTTGACCCAAAATTGTTTGTCGACCCGTGTGTTTCACCACTATAAGACAAATTTTAGTAAAAAAAAAAAAAATTTTTTTTTGTTTTTTTTCATTTTTTTGCCTCGAATTTGGTTAGTATTTGTATAATATGACATAAAACCACCATTTAAGGCAAAAAAAAAAAATTTTTTTTTTTCGACCCAAAATTCTTTGTCGAGCCCCGTGTTTCACCACTATAAGACAAATTTTACTAAACTTTATTAAGTATATTTGTAAGTATTTTTTTGGTTTGATTTTGTCATTTCTCGCATAGAACGACATAAACTGGTAAATTAAAGATAAAAAAATTTTTTTTTTTGACCCAAAATTGTTTGTCGACCCGTGTGTTTCACCACTATAAGACAAATTTTAATAAAAAAAAAAAAAATTTTTTTTTGTTTTTTTTTCATTTTTTTGCCTCGAATTTGGTTAGTATTTGTATAATATGACATAAAACCACCATTTAAGGCAAAAAAAAAAAAATTTTTTTTTTCGACCCAAAATTCTTTGTCGAGCCCCGTGTTTCACCACTATAAGACAAATTTTACTAAACTTTATTAAGTATATTTGTAAGTATTTTTTTGGTTTGATTTTGTCATTTCTCGCATAGAACGACATAAACTGGTAAATTAAAGATAAAAAAATTTTTTTTTTTGACCCAAAATTGTTTGTCGACCCGTGTGTTTCACCACTATAAGACAAATTTTACTAAACTTTATTAAGTATATTTGTAAGTATTTTTTTGGTTTGATTTTGTCATTTCTCGCATAGAACGACATAAACTGGTAAATTAAAGATAAAAAAATTTTTTTTTTTGACTCAAAATTGTTTGTCGACCCGTGTGTTTCACCACTATAAGACAAATTTTAGTAAAAAAAAAAAAAATTTTTTTTTTTACTAAAATGACCAAAAAAAAATATAAATTTATATTTTTTTGGTGTTTTTATTCAATATTTATCCATTTGAACGTAGTTTTGAACGATTTATACCAAAATCCTTTAACATTACGATTAAAACAAAACCATTGAAGTATTAAAAAAATTTATTTGTGCTGATCAAACGCTTTGGTAAGATTTTTATATAAATCGTTCAAAACTACGTTCAAATGGATAAATATTGAATAAAAACACCAAAAAAATATAAATTTATATTTTTTTTTGGTCATTTAATTCAAATTATTTCCATTTGAACGTAATTTTGAATGATTTCTACAGATATCCTACCAAAACGTGTGTTAAATGTAGTTCATAACAACTCAATTTTTTAATATTTAATTATTAAAAATTTTTTTTGACCAAAAATTTGCCAGTTTATGTCGTTTTATGCGAGAAAAGACAAAATCAATCAAAAAAAAAATTATTTTTTTTTTGACTAAAATTTGTCAAAAAGTGCTGAAACAGGCGGCTCGACAAAGAATTTTGGGTCAAAAAAAAATTTTTTTTATCTAAAATCTGCCAGTTTATAAAATAAAATTTTTTTTTGACCCAAAATTCTTTGTCGAGCCGCCTGTTTCAGCACTTTTTGACAAATTTTAGTCAAAAAAAAAATAATTTTTTTTTTGATTGATTTTGTCTTTTCTCGCATAAAACGACATAAACTGGCAAATTTTTGGTCAAAAAAAATTTTTAATAATTAAATATTAAAAAATTGAGTTGTTATGAACTACATTTAACACACGCTTTGGTAGGATATCTGTAGAAATCATTCAAAATGACGTTCAAATGGAAATAATTTGAATTAAATGACCAAAAAAAAATATAAATTTATATTTTTTGGGTGTTTTTATTCAATATTTATCCATTTGAACGTAGTTTTGAACGATTTATATAGAAATCTTACCAAAGCGTTTGATCAGCACAAATAAATTTTTTTAATACTTCAATGGTTTTGATTTAATCGTAATGTTAAAGGATTTTGGTATAAATCGTTCAAAACTACGTTCAAATGGATAAATAATGAATAAAAACACCAAATAAATATAAATTTATATTTTTTTTTGGTCATTTAATTCAAATTATTTCCATTTGAACGTCATTTTGAATGATTTCTACAGATATCCTACCAAAGCGTGTGTTAAATGTAGTTCATAACAACTCAATTTTTTAATATTTAATTATTAAAAATTTTTTTTGACCAAAAATTTGCCAGTTTATGTCGTTTTATGCGAGAAAAGACAAAATCAATCAAAAAAAAAATTATTTTTTTTTTGACTAAAATTTGTCAAAATGTGCTGAAACAGGCGGCTCGACAAAGAATTTTGGGTCAAAAAAAAAATTTTTTATCTTAAATCTGCCAGTTTATAAAATTTTATAATTATTTTTTTTTTGACTAAAATTTGTCAAAAAGTGCTGAAACAGGCGGCTCGACAAAGAATTTTGGGTCAATAAAAAATTTTATTTTATAAACTGGCAGATTTAAGATAAAAAAAATTTTTTTTTGACCCAAAATTCTTTGTCGAGCCGCCTGTTTCAGCACTTTTTGACAAATTTTAGTCAAAAAAAAAATAATTTTTTTTTTGATTGATTTTGTCTTTTCTCGCATAAAACGACATAAACTGGCAAATTTTTGGTCAAAAAAAATTTTTAATAATTAAATATTAAAAAATTGAGTTGTTATGAACTACATTTAACACACGTTTTGGTAGGATATCTGTAGAAATCATTCAAAATTACGTTCAAATGGAAATAATTTGAATTAAATGACCAAAAAAAAATATTAATTTATATTTTTTTGGTGTTTTTATTCAATATTTATCCATTTGAACGTAGTTTTGAACGATTTATATAAAAATCTTACCAAAGCGTTTGATCAGCACAAATAAATTTTTTTAATACTTCAATGGTTTTGTTTTAATCGTAATGTTAAAGGATTTTGGTATAAATCGTTCAAAACTACGTTCAAATGGATAAATAATGAATAAAAACACCAAATAAATATAAATTTATATTTTTTTTTGGTCATTTAATTCAAATTATTTCCATTTGAACGTCATTTTGAATGATTTCTACAGATATCCTACCAAAGCGTGTGTTAAATGTAGTTCATAACAACTCAATTTTTTAATATTTAATTATTAAAAATTTTTTTTACCAAAAATTTGCCAGTTTATGTCGTTTTATGCGAGAAAAGACAAAATCAATCAAAAAAAAAATTATTTTTTTTTTGACTAAAATTTGTCAAAAAGTGCTGAAACAGGCGGCTCGACAAAGAATTTTGGGTCAAAAAAAAATTTTATTTTATAAACTGGCAGATTTTAGATAAAAAAAATTACACACTCCTTAGCGGGTTACAACTTCCATGTCCACCGTCCTGCTGTCTTAAGCAAGCAACACCTTTCATGGTATCTGAATGAGTCATTAATTTTGGCGCCGTAACATAACGTTTGGTTCATCCCACAGCGCCAGTTCTGCTTACCAAAAGTGGCCCACTAGGCACAATATATCATTAAAGAACCTCTAATGACTTCAATCAAGAAAGTCGAGGATCTTACCCATTTAAAGTTTGAGAATAGGTTGAGGTCGTTTCGGCCCCAATTCCTCTAATCATTCGCTTTACCAGATAAGACTATTTTCCCAAATATTAATATGCACCAGCTATCCTGAGGGAAACTTCGGAGGGAACCAGCTACTAGATGGTTCGATTGGTCTTTCGCCCCTATACCCAATTCTGACAATCGATTTGCACGTCAGAACTGCTACGATCCTCCATCAGGGTTTCCCCTGACTTCGACCTGATCAGGTATAGTTCACCATCTTTCGGGTCACAGTATATATGCTTACAGTACGCTTTAACTCATAAAACATAAGCAATATGAGTGGATTAAAACGCCCATGGATGAAGATGCAATCATATAAAATTACATGTAATCCCATATATTAGTTACGTTAATTATGCCTTTAGGCTTTAAAGCCCAATGACTCGCACATATACTAGACTCCTTGGTCCGTGTTTCAAGACGGGTCCCAAAGGTATCCCAAATCATTTCATTGCCGATAAGATCGTTAACTATAGCTGCATTTATATAGAATAAACCGCTACGATTTTCGCTGCAAAAATGCTTGTACGATCAGATACATGTGTCATCATACTGGCAGATATTTTTATAGTTCCTTAAGTAACATTTACAAGTAAATATGAAAGGAGCTCCATATAAAATCATTGACAGAAATCTACATATGTAGTATATTGATAACACATCGCAATGCGATTATAGAAGAAAAGTGCATAATATAATTTATTGATAAAATCAACTTTTATATCAATGAATCTCTTCTTTTTCAAGTTCGGGTTCATTGGGTTTAACCTCTTAGTGGTTTCACGTACTGTTTAACTCTCTATTCAGAGTTCTTTTCAACTTTCCCTCACGGTACTTGTTCGCTATCGGTCTCGTGGTTATATTTAGTCTTAGATGGAGTTTACCACCAACTTAGTGCTGCACTATCAAGCAACACGACTCTCAAGAGATATCTCCTTAAACAAGATTATAGTCACTACGGGCCTGGCACCCTCTGTGGGTAAATGGCCCCATTCAAGATGGACTTGAACATATAATCAAAATGCCTAAGATGTTAGATACTCTTTTACATTGAACCTTCATTTTACCAGTAATCAGTAAAAGAACTTAATGCTGGACGTTTCCCATTTCGCTCGCCGCTACTAAGGGAATCTTAGTTAATTTCTTTTCCTCTCCTAATTAATATGCTTAAATTCAGGAGGTAATCACATATGAGTTGAAGTCACAAAAATAATCGTGTCTGCTAAAAAAGATAATAAAAACGCATCATTAACGGTTTTAAATGACTTATGTCTTTAATTTTTTTATTTGACACAAATTATTTTATGCAATAGTGTAAATGTTATTAAACATTACATATAAAAAATAACTGAGTTCTAATTTATTTTGCTTATATTAGTGACCCTCAACCATATGTGGTCCAAGCAGAGTATTTATATACTATTAGCATGGACCGCAATGTGCGTTCAAAATGTTGATGTTCATGTGTCCTGCAGTTCACATAACTTCACGCAGTTTGCTGCGTTCTTCATCGACCCACGAGCCTAGTGATCCCCCGCTAAGAGTGATTTTTTTTTTTGGTTAGTATTATGTTTAGGTTTCATTTGTAGAGCGAAAAACTTTAATCGAATATTACTTTATCAGTGATAATGTATCGAACTCCATGAATGTAAATTTTATTATTTTCTTTTTCTTGATCATGTTCTTTAATGATCCTTCCGCAGGTTCACCTACGGAAACCTTGTTACGACTTTTACTTCCTCTAAATATACAAGTTCGGTCAACTTTGGTAAAACAACCACAACACAAGAAGCATCACGGTGATCACCTCTGAGGACCTCACTAACATATTCAATCGGTAGTAGCGACGGGCGGTGTGTACAAAGGGCAGGGACGTAATCAATGCGAGCTTATGACCCGCACTTACTGGGAATTCCAGGTTTATGTGAACAGTTTCAGTCCACAATCCCAACCACGAAGGTGGTTCAGCGGTTTACCCGGTCTTTTTAGACTAGGAGGACACGTTGATACCTTCATTGTAGCGCGCGTGCAGCCCAGGACATCTAAGGGCATCACAGACCTGTTATTGCTCAATCTCATTATTGCTAGACGCAATTTGTCTATTTAAGAAGCAAGTGTCTTATTCAGACAAACCACCAGGTATGACTCCACTTACAGACAATTTTTACGTATTAAAACCACATCCCGTTAGAAACATGGATAACAGAGGCAAAAAAGTCTGCAAAGTTTCTACACCATAACCCTGCCGGCATCTAGTTAAGAAATTTGAGTCTCGTTCGTTATCGGAATTAACCAGACAAATCACTCCACGAACTAAGAACGGCCATGCACCACCACCCATAGATTCGAGAAAGAGCTATTAATCTGTCTTACTCATTTATGTTCGGACCTGGTAAGTTTCCCCGTGTTGAGTCAAATTAAGCCGCAGGCTCCACTCCTGGTGGTGCCCTTCCGTCAATTCCTTTAAGTTTCAACTTTGCAACCATACTTCCCCCGGAGCCCAAAAGCTTTGGTTTCCCGGAAAGCGACTGAAAGAGCCATATATGTAGCTCCATCCAATTGCTAGCTGGCATCGTTTATGGTTAGAACTAGGGCGGTATCTGATCGCCTTCGAACCTCTAACTTTCGTTCTTGATTAATGAAAACATCTTTGGCAAATGCTTTCGCTTATGTTAGTCTTACGACGGTCCACGAATTTCACCTCTCGCGCCGTAATACTAATGCCCCCAACTGCTTCTATTAATCATTACGTCTTGATCTAAAAACCAATTGAAAATAGAACAGACGTCTTATTCCATTATTCCATGCAGAGAATATTTAGGCACAAATGGCCTGCTTTAAGCACTCTAATTTGTTCAAAGTAATTGTACTGTTCTAGACCAGCACTCGGTAAAGAGCACTAATTTAGATTTATTACGTGGATAAACTTACGTTTAAACCACTACAGTAATACGTCATAGCATCAAGATGATGTACGAACCCAGTTACGGTGTACCACCTGTGCTTGACACAAGTTCAACTACGAACGTTTTAACCGCAACAACTTTAATATACGCTATTGGAGCTGGAATTACCGCGGCTGCTGGCACCAGACTTGCCCTCCAATTGTTCCTTGTTAAAGGATTTAAAGTGTACTCATTCCAATTACAGGGCCTCGGATTGAGTCCTGTATTGTTATTTTTCGTCACTACCTCCCCGTGCTGGGATTGGGTAATTTACGCGCCTGCTGCCTTCCTTAGATGTGGTAGCCGTTTCTCAGGCTCCCTCTCCGGAATCGAACCCTGATTCCCCGTTACCCGTTGCAACCATGGTAGTCCTAGATACTACCATCAATAGTTGATAGGGCAGACATTTGAAAGATCTATCGCCGGTACTGGACCATGCGATCTACATGTTATTCAGATTCATCTTATAAACGATACAGTATATAAATATACCTTAATGTATCGATTGATTTTAATCTAATAAAAGCACACGTTCCTTGCGGTCCGTGATTATTTGCATGTATTAGCTCTAGAATTACCACAGTTATCCATGTAACTATGTATACGATCTAATAAATCATAACTGATATACTGAGCCTTTTGCGGTTTCACTATTCGAGAGTGTGTACTTAGACATGCATGGCTTAATCTTTGAGACAAGCATATAACTACTGGCAGGATCAACCAGAATGTAAATATTTTGTTTATTTATCATAAAGCTTATTTGCTAAATGAAGCATTTTTACATAAAAAATTATATATTTTCATGTTCAATTCAATTCAAATGAATTTTTATATACGTCTTTGCGTTATATTTTCCTTTGTATAAAGGGGCAAATTGTTTTGTATAGTTTTGTATGTGAATATGAACTTTTTTAATATAAAATTCTCACATCAACCAAATATGAGTATTTCTAACAAGAAATAGTCAGAAAAAAAAAAAAAATTTTTTCAAAAAATAATTTTTTTCTTTCCTATATAGAAGGGAGAAGTCCAAACAAATGGAGGAACAAAAAAAAAAATTTTTTTTTTTTTCATTTTTTTGCCTCGAATTTGGTTAGTTATTGTATAATATGACATAAAACCACCATTTAAGGCAAAAAAAAAAAATTTTTTTTTTCGACCCAAAATTCTTTGTCGAGCCCCGTGTTTCACCACTATAAGACAAATTTTACTAAACTTTATTAAGTATATTTGTAAGTATTTTTTTGGTTTGATTTTGTCATTTCTCGCATAGAACGACATAAACTGGTAAATTAAAGATAAAAAAAATTTTTTTTTTGACCCAAAATTGTTTGTCGACCCGTGTGTTTCACCACTATAAGACAAATTTTAGAAAAAAAAAAAAATTTTTTTTTGTTTTTTTTTCATTTTTTTGCCTCGAATTTGGTTAGTATTTGTATAATATGACATAAAACCACCATTTAAGGCAAAAAAAAAAAAATTTTTTTTTCGACCCAAAATTCTTTGTCGAGCCCCGTGTTTCACCACTATAAGACAAATTTTACTAAACTTTATTAAGTATATTTGTAAGTATTTTTTTGGTTTGATTTTGTCATTTCTCGCATAGAACGACATAAACTGGTAAATTAAAGATAAAAAAATTTTTTTTTTTGACCCAAAATTGTTTGTCGACCCGTGTGTTTCACCACTATAAGACAAATTTTACTAAACTTTATTAAGTATATTTGTAAGTATTTTTTTGGTTTGATTTTGTCATTTCTCGCATAGAACGACATAAACTGGTAAATTAAAGATAAAAAAATTTTTTTTTTTGACCCAAAATTGTTTGTCGACCCGTGTGTTTCACCACTATAAGACAAATTTTAGTAAAAAAAAAAAAAATTTTTTTTTGTTTTTTTTTCATTTTTTTGCCTCGAATTTGGTTAGTATTTGTATAATATGACATAAAACCACCATTTAAGGCAAAAAAAAAAAATTTTTTTTTTCGACCCAAAATTCTTTGTCGAGCCCCGTGTTTCACCACTATAAGACAAATTTTACTAAACTTTATTAAGTATATTTGTAAGTATTTTTTTGGTTTGATTTTGTCATTTCTCGCATAGAACGACATAAACTGGTAAATTAAAGATAAAAAAATTTTTTTTTTTGACCCAAAATTGTTTGTCGACCCGTGTGTTTCACCACTATAAGACAAATTTTAGAAAAAAAAAAAAATTTTTTTTTGTTTTTTTTTCATTTTTTTGCCTCGAATTTGGTTAGTATTTGTATAATACGACATAAAACCACCATTTAAGGCAAAAAAAAAAAAATTTTTTTTTTCGACCCAAAATTCTTTGTCGAGCCCCGTGTTTCACCACTATAAGACAAATTTTACTAAACTTTATTAAGTATATTTGTAAGTATTTTTTTGGTTTGATTTTGTCATTTCTCGCATAGAACGACATAAACTGGTAAATTAAAGATAAAAAAATTTTTTTTTTTGACCCAAAATTGTTTGTCGACCCGTGTGTTTCACCACTATAAGACAAATTTTACTAAACTTTATTAAGTATATTTGTAAGTATTTTTTTGGTTTGATTTTGTCATTTCTCGCATAGAACGACATAAACTGGTAAATTAAAGATAAAAAAATTTTTTTTTTTGACCCAAAATTGTTTGTCGACCCGTGTGTTTCACCACTATAAGACAAATTTTAGTAAAAAAAAAAAAAATTTTTTTTTGTTTTTTTTTCATTTTTTTGCCTCGAATTTGGTTAGTATTTGTATAATATGACATAAAACCACCATTTAAGGCAAAAAAAAAAAATTTTTTTTTTCGACCCAAAATTCTTTGTCGAGCCCCGTGTTTCACCACTATAAGACAAATTTTACTAAACTTTATTAAGTATATTTGTAAGTATTTCTTTGGTTTGATTTTGTCATTTCTCGCATAGAACGACATAAACTGGTAAATTAAAGATAAAAAAATTTTTTTTTTTGACCCAAAATTGTTTGTCGACCCGTGTGTTTCACCACTATAAGACAAATTTTAGTAAAAAAAAAAAAAATTTTTTTTTGTTTTTTTTTCATTTTTTTGCCTCGAATTTGGTTAGTATTTGTATAATATGACATAAAACCACCATTTAAGGCAAAAAAAAAAAAATTTTTTTTTTCGACCCAAAATTCTTTGTCGAGCCCCGTGTTTCACCACTATAAGACAAATTTTACTAAACTTTATTAAGTATATTTGTAAGTATTTTTTTGGTTTGATTTTGTCATTTCTCGCATAGAACGACATAAACTGGTAAATTAAAGATAAAAAAATTTTTTTTTTTGACCCAAAATTGTTTGTCGACCCGTGTGTTTCACCACTATAAGACAAATTTTACTAAACTTTATTAAGTATATTTGTAAGTATTTTTTTGGTTTGATTTTGTCATTTCTCGCATAGAACGACATAAACTGGTAAATTAAAGATAAAAAAATTTTTTTTTTTGACCCAAAATTGTTTGTCGACCCGTGTGTTTCACCACTATAAGACAAATTTTAGTAAAAAAAAAAAAAATTTTTTTTTGTTTTTTTTCATTTTTTTGCCTCGAATTTGGTTAGTATTTGTATAATATGACATAAAACCACCATTTAAGGCAAAAAAAAAAAATTTTTTTTTTTCGACCCAAAATTCTTTGTCGAGCCCCGTGTTTCACCACTATAAGACAAATTTTACTAAACTTTATTAAGTATATTTGTAAGTATTTTTTTGGTTTGATTTTGTCATTTCTCGCATAGAACGACATAAACTGGTAAATTAAAGATAAAAAAATTTTTTTTTTTGACCCAAAATTGTTTGTCGACCCGTGTGTTTCACCACTATAAGACAAATTTTAATAAAAAAAAAAAAAATTTTTTTTTGTTTTTTTTTCATTTTTTTGCCTCGAATTTGGTTAGTATTTGTATAATATGACATAAAACCACCATTTAAGGCAAAAAAAAAAAAATTTTTTTTTTCGACCCAAAATTCTTTGTCGAGCCCCGTGTTTCACCACTATAAGACAAATTTTACTAAACTTTATTAAGTATATTTGTAAGTATTTTTTTGGTTTGATTTTGTCATTTCTCGCATAGAACGACATAAACTGGTAAATTAAAGATAAAAAAATTTTTTTTTTTGACCCAAAATTGTTTGTCGACCCGTGTGTTTCACCACTATAAGACAAATTTTACTAAACTTTATTAAGTATATTTGTAAGTATTTTTTTGGTTTGATTTTGTCATTTCTCGCATAGAACGACATAAACTGGTAAATTAAAGATAAAAAAATTTTTTTTTTTGACTCAAAATTGTTTGTCGACCCGTGTGTTTCACCACTATAAGACAAATTTTAGTAAAAAAAAAAAAAATTTTTTTTTTTACTAAAATGACCAAAAAAAAATATAAATTTATATTTTTTTGGTGTTTTTATTCAATATTTATCCATTTGAACGTAGTTTTGAACGATTTATACCAAAATCCTTTAACATTACGATTAAAACAAAACCATTGAAGTATTAAAAAAATTTATTTGTGCTGATCAAACGCTTTGGTAAGATTTTTATATAAATCGTTCAAAACTACGTTCAAATGGATAAATATTGAATAAAAACACCAAAAAAATATAAATTTATATTTTTTTTTGGTCATTTAATTCAAATTATTTCCATTTGAACGTAATTTTGAATGATTTCTACAGATATCCTACCAAAACGTGTGTTAAATGTAGTTCATAACAACTCAATTTTTTAATATTTAATTATTAAAAATTTTTTTTGACCAAAAATTTGCCAGTTTATGTCGTTTTATGCGAGAAAAGACAAAATCAATCAAAAAAAAAATTATTTTTTTTTTGACTAAAATTTGTCAAAAAGTGCTGAAACAGGCGGCTCGACAAAGAATTTTGGGTCAAAAAAAAATTTTTTTTATCTAAAATCTGCCAGTTTATAAAATAAAATTTTTTTTTGACCCAAAATTCTTTGTCGAGCCGCCTGTTTCAGCACTTTTTGACAAATTTTAGTCAAAAAAAAAATAATTTTTTTTTTGATTGATTTTGTCTTTTCTCGCATAAAACGACATAAACTGGCAAATTTTTGGTAAAAAAAATTTTTAATAATTAAATATTAAAAAATTGAGTTGTTATGAACTACATTTAACACACGCTTTGGTAGGATATCTGTAGAAATCATTCAAAATGACGTTCAAATGGAAATAATTTGAATTAAATGACCAAAAAAAAATATAAATTTATATTTATTTGGTGTTTTTATTCATTATTTATCCATTTGAACGTAGTTTTGAACGATTTATACCAAAATCCTTTAACATTACGATTAAAACAAAACCATTGAAGTATTAAAAAAATTTATTTGTGCTGATCAAACGCTTTGGTAAGATTTTTATATAAATCGTTCAAAACTACGTTCAAATGGATAAATATTGAATAAAAACACCAAAAAAATATAAATTAATATTTTTTTTTGGTCATTTAATTCAAATTATTTCCATTTGAACGTAATTTTGAATGATTTCTACAGATATCCTACCAAAACGTGTGTTAAATGTAGTTCATAACAACTCAATTTTTTAATATTTAATTATTAAAAATTTTTTTTGACCAAAAATTTGCCAGTTTATGTCGTTTTATGCGAGAAAAGACAAAATCAATCAAAAAAAAAATTATTTTTTTTTTGACTAAAATTTGTCAAAAAGTGCTGAAACAGGCGGCTCGACAAAGAATTTTGGGTCAAAAAAAAATTTTTTTTATCTTAAATCTGCCAGTTTATAAAATAAAATTTTTTATTGACCCAAAATTCTTTGTCGAGCCGCCTGTTTCAGCACTTTTTGACAAATTTTAGTCAAAAAAAAAATAATTATAAAATTTTATAAACTGGCAGATTTAAGATAAAAAAATTTTTTTTTGACCCAAAATTCTTTGTCGAGCCGCCTGTTTCAGCACATTTTGACAAATTTTAGTCAAAAAAAAAATAATTTTTTTTTTGATTGATTTTGTCTTTTCTCGCATAAAACGACATAAACTAGCAAATTTTTGGTCAAAAAAAATTTTTAATAATTAAATATTAAAAAATTGAGTTGTTATGAACTACATTTAACACACGCTTTGGTAGGATATCTGTAGAAATCATTCAAAATGACGTTCAAATGGAAATAATTTGAATTAAATGACCAAAAAAAAATATAAATTTATATTTATTTGGTGTTTTTATTCATTATTTATCCATTTGAACGTAGTTTTGAACGATTTATACCAAAATCCTTTAACATTACGATTAAATCAAAACCATTGAAGTATTAAAAAAATTTATTTGTGCTGATCAAACGCTTTGGTAAGATTTCTATATAAATCGTTCAAAACTACGTTCAAATGGATAAATATTGAATAAAAACACCCAAAAAATATAAATTTATATTTTTTTTTGGTCATTTAATTCAAATTATTTCCATTTGAACGTCATTTTGAATGATTTCTACAGATATCCTACCAAAGCGTGTGTTAAATGTAGTTCATAACAACTCAATTTTTTAATATTTAATTATTAAAAATTTTTTTTGACCAAAAATTTGCCAGTTTATGTCGTTTTATGCGAGAAAAGACAAAATCAATCAAAAAAAAAATTATTTTTTTTTTGACTAAAATTTGTCAAAAAGTGCTGAAACAGGCGGCTCGACAAAGAATTTTGGGTCAAAAAAAAATTTTATTTTATTAACTGGCAGATTTTAGATAAAAAAAATTTTTTTTTGACCCAAAATTCTTTGTCGAGCCGCCTGTTTCAGCACTTTTTGACAAATTTTTGTCAAAAAAAAAATAATTTTTTTTTTGATTGATTTTGTCTTTTCTCGCATAAAACGACATAAACTGGCAAATTTTTGGTCAAAAAAAATTTTTAATAATTAAATATTAAAAAATTGAGTTGTTATGAACTACATTTAACACACGCATATCTGTAGAAATCATTCAAAATGACGTTCAAATGGAAATAATTTGAATTAAATGACCAAAAAAAAATATAAATTTATATTTATTTGGTGTTT
>CAWVQQ010000329.1:22500-25000 GCA_963932295.1 Tipula lateralis | reverse complement strand
ATTTGCCAATTTATGTCGTTTTATGCGAGAAAAGACAAAATCAATCAAAAAAAAAATTATTTTTTTTTTGACTAAAATTTGTCAAAAAGTGCTGAAACAGGCGGCTCGACAAAGAATTTTGGGTCAAAAAAAAATTTTTTTTATCTTAAATCTGCCAGTTTATAAAATAAAATTTTTTTTTTTTTGCCATAAATGGTTGTTTTATGTCATATTATACAATAACTAACCAAATTCGAGGCAAAAAAATGAAAAAAAAAACAAAAAAAATTTTTTTTTTTTTTTACAAAAATTTGTCAAAAAGTGCTTTAACACGAGGGTCGACAAACAATTTTGGGTCAAAAAAAAAAATTTTTTTATCTTTAATTTACCAGTTTATGTCGTTCTATGCGAGAAATGACAAAATCGAACCAAAAAAATACTTACAAATATACTTAATAAAGTTTAGTAAAATTTGTCTTATAGTGGTGAAACACGGGGCTCGACAAAGAATTTTGTGGTCGAAAAAAAAATTTTTTTTTTTTGCCTTAAATGGTTGTTTTATGTCATATTATACAATAACTAACCAAATTCGAGGCAAAAAAATGAAAAAAAAACAAAAAAAATTTTATTTTTTTTTTTACAAAAATTTGTCAAAAAGTGCTTTAACACGAGGGTCGACAAACAATTTTGGGTCAAAAAAAAAATTTTTTTATCTTTAATTTACCAGTTTATGTCGTTCTATGCGAGAAATGACAAAATCAAACCAAAAAAATACTTACAAATATACTTAATAAAGTTTAGTAAAATTTGTCTTATAGTGGTGAAACACGGGGCTCGACAAAGAATTTTGGGTCGAAAAAAAAAATTTTTTTTTTTTGCCATAAATGGTTGTTTTATGTCATATTATACAATAACTAACCAAATTCGAGGCAAAAAAATGAAAAAAAAACAAAAAAATTTTTTTTTTTTTTTTTACAAAAATTTGTCAAAAAGTGCTTTAACACGAGGGTCGACAAACAATTTTGGGTCAAAAAAAAAAATTTTTTTATCTTTAATTTACCAGTTTATGTCGTTCTATGCGAGAAATGACAAAATCAAACCAAAAAAATACTTACAAATATACTTAATAAAGTTTAGTAAAATTTGTCTTATAGTGGTGAAACACGGGGCTCGACAAAGAATTTTGGGTCGAAAAAAAAAAATTTTTTTTTTTTGCCATAAATGGTTGTTTTATGTCATATTATACAATAACTAACCAAATTCGAGGCAAAAAAATGAAAAAAAAACAAAAAAAATTTTTTTTTTTTTTTTACAAAAATTTGTCAAAAAGTGCTTTAACACGAGGGTCGACAAACAATTTTGGGTCAAAAAAAAAAATTTTTTTATCTTTAATTTACCAGTTTATGTCGTTCTATGCGAGAAATGACAAAATCAAACCAAAAAAATACTTACAAATATACTTAATAAAGTTTAGTAAAATTTGTCTTATAGTGGTGAAACACGGGGCTCGACAAAGAATTTTGGGTCGAAAAAAAAAATTTTTTTTTTTTGCCATAAATGGTTGTTTTATGTCATATTATACAATAACTAACCAAATTCGAGGCAAAAAAATGAAAAAAAAAAAAATTTTTTTTTTGTTCCTCCATTTGTTTGGACTTCTCCCTTCTATATAGGAAAGAAAAAAATTATTTTTTGAAAAAAATTTTTTTTTTTTTTCTGACTATTTCTTGTAAGAAATACTCATATTTGGTTGATGTGAGAATTTTATATTAAAAAAGTTCATATTCACATACAAAACATACAAAACAATTTGCCCCTTTATACAAAGGAATATATAACGCAAAGACGTATATAAAAATTCATTTGAATTGAATTGAACATGAAAATATATAATTTTTTATGTAAAAATGCTTCATTTAGCAAATAAGCTTTATGATAAATAAACAAAATATTTACATTCTGGTTGATCCTGCCAGTAGTTATATGCTTGTCTCAAAGATTAAGCCATGCATGTCTAAGTACACACTCTCGAATAGTGAAACCGCAAAAGGCTCAGTATATCAGTTATGATTTATTAGATCGTATACATAGTTACATGGATAACTGTGGTAATTCTAGAGCTAATACATGCAAATAATCACGGACCGCAAGGAACGTGTGCTTTTATTAGATTAAAATCAATCGATACATTAAGGTATATTTATATACTGTATCGTTTATAAGATGAATCTGAATAACATGTAGATCGCATGGTCCAGTACCGGCGATAGATCTTTCAAATGTCTGCCCTATCAACTATTGATGGTAGTATCTAGGACTACCATGGTTGCAACGGGTAACGGGGAATCAGGGTTCGATTCCGGAGAGGGAGCCTGAGAAACGGCTACCACATCTAAGGAAGGCAGCAGGCGCGTAAATTACCCAATCCCAGCACGGGGAGGTAGTGACGAAAAATAACAATACAGGACTCAATCCGAGGCCCTGTAATTGGAATGAGTACACTTTAAATCCTTTAACAAGG
>CAWVQQ010000329.1:12500-15000 GCA_963932295.1 Tipula lateralis | reverse complement strand
GAAACACGGGGCTCGACAAAGAATTTTGGGTCGAAAAAAAAAATTTTTTTTTTTTTGCCATAAATGGTTGTTTTATGTCATATTACATATTATACAATAACTAACCAAATTCGAGGCAAAAAAATGAAAAAAAAAACAAAAAAAATTTTTTTTTTTTTTTACAAAAATTTGTCAAAAAGTGCTTTAACACGAGGGTCGACAAACAATTTTGGGTCAATTTTTTATCTTTAATTTACCAGTTTATGTCGTTCTATGCGAGAAATGACAGAAATCAAACCAAAAAAAATACTTACAAATATACTTAATAAAGTTTAGTAAAATTTGTCTTATAGTGGGTGAAACACGGGGGCTCGACAAAGAATTTTGGGTCGAAAAAAAAAATTTTTTTTTTTGCCATAAAATGGTTGTTTTATGTCATATATTATACAATAACTAACCAAATTCGAGGCAAAAAAATGAAAAAAAAAAAAAAATTTTTTTTTTTGTTCCTTCCATTTGTTTGGACTTCTCCCTTCTATATAGGAAAGAAAAAAATTATTTTTTGAAAAAAATTTTTTTTTTTTTTCTGACTATTTCTTGTAAGAAATACTCATATTTGGTTGATGTGAGAATTTTATATTAAAAAAGTTCATATTCACATACAAAACATACAAAACAATTTGCCCCTTTATACAAAGGAATATATAACGCAAAGACCGTATATAAAAATTCATTTGAATTGAATTGAACATGAAAATATATAATTTTTTATGTAAAAATGCTTCATTTAGCAAATAAGCTTTATGATAAATAAACAAAATATTTACATTCTGGTTGATCCTGCCAGTAGTTATATGCTTGTCTCAAAGATTAAGCCATGCATGTCTAAGTACACACTCTCGAATAGTGAAACCGCAAAAGGCTTCAGTATATCAGTTATGATTTATTAGATCGTATACATAGTTACATGGATAACTGTGGTAATTCTAGAGCTAATACATGCAAATAATCACGGACCGCAAGGAACGTGTGCTTTTATTAGATTAAAATCAATCGATACATTAAGGTATATTTATATACTGTATCGTTTATAAGATGAATCTGAATAACATGTAGATCGCATGGTCCAGTACCGGCGATAGATCTTTCAAATGTCTGCCCTAGTCAACTATTGATGGTAGTATCTAGGACTACCATGGTTGCAACGGGTAACGGGGAATCAGGGTTCGATTCCGGAGAGGGAGCCTGAGAAACGGCTACCACATCTAAGGAAGGCAGCAGGCGCGTAAATTACCCAATCCCAGCACGGGGAGGTAGTCGACGAAAAATAACAATACAGGACTCAATCCGAGGCCCTGTAATTGGAATAAGTACACTTTAAATCCTTTAACAAGGAACAATTGGAGGGCAAGTCTGGTGCCCAGCAGCCGCGGTAATTCCAGCTCCAATAGCGTATATTAAAGTTGTTGCGGTTAAAACGTTCGTAGTTGAACTTGTGTCACAGCACAGGTGGTACACCGTAACTGGGTTCGTACATCATCTTGATGCTATGACGTATTACTGTAGTGGTTTAAACGTAAGTTTATCCACGTAATAAATCTAAATTAGTGCTCTTTACCGAGTGCTGGTCTAGAACAGTACAATTACTTTGAACAAATTAGAGTGCTTAAAGCAGGCCATTTGTGCCTAAATATTCTCTGCATGGAATAATGGAATAAGACGTCTGTTCTATTTTCAATTGGTTTTTAGATCAAGACGTAATGATTAATAGAAGCAGTTGGGGGCATTAGTATTACGGCGCGAGAGGTGAAATTCGTGGACCGTCGTAAGACTAACATAAGCGAAAGCATTTGCCAAAGATGTTTTCATTAATCAAGAACGAAAGTTAGAGGTTCGAAGGCGATCAGATACCGCCCTAGTTCTAACCATAAACGATGCCAGCTAGCAATTGGATGGAGCTACATATATGGCTCTTTCAGTCGCTTTCCGGGAAACCATAGCTTTTGGGCTCCGGGGGAAGTATGGTTGCAAAGTTGAAACTTAAAGGAATTGACGGAAGGGCACCACCAGGAGTGGAGCCTGCGGCTTAATTTGACTCAACACGGGGAAACTTACCAGGTCCGAACATAAATGAGTAAGACAGATTAATAGCTCTTTCTCGAATCTATGGGTGGTGGTGCATGGCCGTTCTTAGTTCGTGGAGTGATTTGTCTGGTTAATTCCGATAACGAACGAGACTCAAATTTCTTAACTAGATGCCGGCAGGGTTATGGTGTAGAAACTTTGCAGACTTTTTTGCCTCTGTTATCCATGTTTCTAACGGGATGTGGTTTTAATACGTAAAAATTGTCTGTAAGTGGAGTCATACCTGGTGGTTTGTCTGAATAAGACACTTGCTTCTTAAATAGACAAATTGCGTCTAGCAATAATGAGATTGAGCAATAACAGGTCTGTGATGCCCTTAGATGTCCTGGGCTGCACGCGCGCTACAATGAAGGTATCAACGTGTCCTCCTAGTCTA
>CAWVQQ010000329.1:5000-7500 GCA_963932295.1 Tipula lateralis | reverse complement strand
TTTTACTTGAAATTTTTGAAATTTAATATATAAATACCTTATATAAAAATACGCTTCATGAAAGTTAAGTTTGTATATAAGTATTATAACCTTATATGCAAGACATACTTCATGAGCATTAAGTAAGTGCATTAGTATTATTACTCAATATTAATTTAACTTAAAATGAATAAAGTTCTTATTAAGCTTATATAAAAATTATATAATTATATCTTATAAAGAATTGGAGTATTATAATATTATGTTTTAAAGAAGAAATATAATTATAATATCTAATATAGTTTCAGAGGACACATCATACTTATGCTTTTATAAAACTTTCATACATTGCAAGATAAGTTTAAAAAAATTAAGTTTAAATTAACTTAGTATTATACGAATGTTTAAACTTAATATTAAAATTTTTCTCAGTAGAATTATAGTTATTTATTAAGCATATATAAAAATTTATAGAACTATTTGTTATATAAAAAATATAATTAATATATTCAATATAAGAGTCAAATAAAACGTAACCGTAATAGTATTATTGAAACGACTCTTCGTTGTTTTATAAATTTTTGAAATATGTGTGTATGTTGAAATCATAAGACTATTACTTTTGAATAAAGAAACTTAAAATATGTAAATAAATATTTGATTTAATTTCATCAAATAAGATATTAATCGTAGGCAATCTTTGCAGTTACTTTTCACGTGTATGAAACATAACGATAAATTAGCATCATTTTGTTTTCAATCTAAGTTTTTTCATTGGTTAAGGACTAAAAAAAATAAAAATTAGTTCATATTAAAGAACTTTAAAGTAACAAAAAATTATTATTAGTTTTAAGGTTTACATGCGAGCTAAAAAACATTAACAACAACACTTAGTGTTCCCAAGCGGTCACCCATCTAAGTACTAACTAAGCCCAATATTGCTTGACTTCGGTGATCAGACGAGAACCGGTATGATAAATATGGTATGGTCGTTGTCAAAATACGTCATTTTGAATGATTTATACAGATATCCAACCAAATCGTGTGTTAAATGTAGTTCATAACAACTCAATTTTTTAATATTTAATTATTAAAAATTTTGTTTGACCAAAAATTTGCCAATTTATGTCGTTTTATGCGAGAAAAGACAAAATCAATCAAAAAAAAAATTATTTTTTTTTGACTAAAATTTGTCAAAAAGTGCTGAAACAGGCGGCTCGACAAAGAATTTTGGGTCAAAAAAAAATTTTTTTTATCTTAAATCTGCCAGTTTATAAAATAAAATTTTTTTTTGACCCAAAATTCTTTGTCGAGCCGCCTGTTTCAGCACTTTTTGACAAATTTTAGTCAAAAAAAAAATAATTTTTTTTTTGATTGATTTTGTCTTTTCTCGCATAAAACGACATAAATTGGCAAATTTTTGGTCAAACAAAATTTTTTAATAATTAAATATTAAAAAATTGAGTTGTTATGAACTACATTTAACACACGATTTGGTTGGATATCTGTATAAATCATTCAAAATGACGTTCAATTTGAACGATTAAATAGACAAGCTTAGACAAAACTTATCAATTTTATAATTTTTTGGGTGAAATTGTCCATTAAACCGACATTTTGATCAATTTTAATATAAAACAATTGAATTGTGGTGATTAAACACACGCTTTGGTAGTAATTGTTGCTAATTTATATTTTTTTGGTGTTTTTATTCAATTATTGTCTATTTGAACGTCATTTTGAATGATTTATATAAAAATCTTACCAAAGCGTTTGATCAGCACAAATAAATTATTTTAATACTTCAATGGTTTTGTATTAATCGTGGTTTTAAAGGATTTTGGTATAAATCGTTCTAAACTACGTTCAAATGGATAAATAATGAATAAAAACACCAAAAAAATATAAATTTATATTTTTTTTGGTCTTTTTATTCATTATATTTCCATTTGAACGTCATTTTGAATGATTTATACAGATATCCAACCAAATCGTGTGTTAAATGTAGTTCATAACAACTCAATTATTTAATATTTAATTATTAAAAATTTTGTTTGACCAAAAATTTGCCAATTTATGTCGTTTTATGCGAGAAAAGATAAAATCAATCAAAAAAAAAATTATTTTTTTTTTGACTAAAATTTGTCAAAAAGTGCTGAAACAGGCGGCTCGACAAAGAATTTTGGGTCAAAAAAAAATTTTATTTTATAAACTGGCAGATTTAAGATAAAAAAAATTTTTTTTTGACCCAAAATTCTTTGTCGAGCCGCCTGTTTCAGCACTTTTTGACAAATTTTAGTCAAAAAAAAAATAATTTTTTTTTTGATTGATTTTGTCTTTTCTCGCATAAAACGACATAAATTGGCAAATTTTTGGTCAAAAAAAATTTTTAATAATTAAATATTAAAAAATTGAGTTGTTATGAACTACATTTAACACACGATTTGGTTGGATATCTGTATAAATCATTCAAAATGACGTTCAAATGGAAATATAATGAATAAAAAGACCAAAAAAAATA
>CAWVQQ010000328.1:37500-44777 GCA_963932295.1 Tipula lateralis | reverse complement strand
TATACCTTAATGTATCGATTGATTTTAATCTAATAAAAGCACACGTTCCTTGCGGTCCGTGATTATTTGCATGTATTAGCTCTAGAATTACCACAGTTATCCATGTAACTATGTATACGATCTAATAAATCATAACTGATATACTGAGCCTTTTGCGGTTTCACTATTCGAGAGTGTGTACTTAGACATGCATGGCTTAATCTTTGAGACAAGCATATAACTACTGGCAGGATCAACCAGAATGTAAATATTTTGTTTATTTATCATAAAGCTTATTTGCTAAATGAAGCATTTTTACATAAAAAATTATATATTTTCATGTTCAATTCAATTCAAATGAATTTTTATATACGTCTTTGCGTTATATATTCCTTTGTATAAAGGGGCAAATTGTTTTGTATGTTTTGTATGTGAATATGAACTTTTTTAATATAAAATTCTCACATCAACCAAATATGAGTATTTCTTACAAGAAATAGTCAGAAAAAAAAAAAAAAAATTTTTTCAAAAAATAATTTTTTTCTTTCCTATATAGAAGGGAGAAGTCCAAACAAATGGAGGAACAAAAAAAAATTTTTTTTTTTTTTTCATTTTTTTGCCTCGAATTTGGTTAGTTATTGTATAATATGACATAAAACAACCATTTAAGGCAAAAAAAAAAAAATTTTTTTTTTCGACCCAAAATTCTTTGTCGAGCCCCGTGTTTCACCACTATAAGACAAATTTTACTAAACTTTATTAAGTATATTTGTAAGTATTTTTTTGGTTTGATTTTGTCATTTCTCGCATAGAACGACATAAACTGGTAAATTAAAGATAAAAAAATTTTTTTTTTTGACCCAAAATTGTTTGTCGACCCTCGTGTTAAAGCACTTTTTGACAAATTTTTGTAAAAAAAAAAAAAAAATTTTTTTTGTTTTTTTTTTCATTTTTTTGCCTCGAATTTGGTTAGTTATTGTATAATATGACATAAAACAACCATTTAAGGCAAAAAAAAAAAAATTTTTTTTTTCGACCCAAAATTCTTTGTCGAGCCCCGTGTTTCACCACTATAAGACAAATTTTACTAAACTTTATTAAGTATATTTGTAAGTATTTTTTTGGTTTGATTTTGTCATTTCTCGCATAGAACGACATAAACTGGTAAATTAAAGATAAAAAAAATTTTTTTGTTGACCCAAAATTGTTTGTCGACCCTCGTGTTAAAGCACTTTTTGACAAATTTTTGTAAAAAAAAAAAAAAAAATTTTTTTTGTTTTTTTTTTCATTTTTTTGCCTCGAATTTGGTTAGTTATTGTATAATATGACATAAAACAACCATTTAAGGCAAAAAAAAAAAATTTTTTTTTTCGACCCAAAATTCTTTGTCGAGCCCCGTGTTTCACCACTATAAGACAAATTTTACTAAACTTTATTAAGTATATTTGTAAGTATTTTTTTGGTTTGATTTTGTCATTTCTCGCATAGAACGACATAAACTGGTAAATTAAAGATAAAAAAATTTTTTTTTTGACCCAAAATTGTTTGTCGACCCTCGTGTTAAAGCACTTTTTGACAAATTTTTGTAAAAAAAAAAAAAAAATTTTTTTTGTTTTTTTTTCATTTTTTTGCCTCGAATTTGGTTAGTTATTGTATAATATGACATAAAACAACCATTTAAGGCAAAAAAAAAAAATTTTTTTTTTCGACCCAAAATTCTTTGTCGAGCCCCGTGTTTCACCACTATAAGACAAATTTTACTAAACTTTATTAAGTATATTTGTAAGTATTTTTTTGGTTTGATTTTGTCATTTCTCGCATAGAACGACATAAACTGGTAAATTAAAGATAAAAAAAATTTTTTTGTTGACCCAAAATTGTTTGTCGACCCTCGTGTTAAAGCACTTTTTGACAAATTTTTGTAAAAAAAAAAAAAAAAATTTTTTTTGTTTTTTTTTTCATTTTTCTGCCTCGAATTTGGTTAGTTATTGTATAATATGACATAAAACAACCATTTAAGGCAAAAAAAAAAAAATTTTTTTTTCGACTCAAAATTCTTTGTCGAGTCCCGTGTTTCACCACTATAAGACAAATTTTACTAAACTTTATTAAGTATATTTGTAAGTATTTTTTTGGTTTGATTTTGTCATTTCTCGCATAGAACGACATAAACTGGTAAATTAAAGATAAAAAAATTTTTTTTTTTGACCCAAAATTGTTTGTCGACCCTCGTGTTAAAGCACTTTTTGACAAATTTTTGTAAAAAAAAAAAAAAAATTTTTTTTGTTTTTTTTTCATTTTTTTGCCTCGAATTTGGTTAGTTATTGTATAATATGACATAAAACAACCATTTATGGCAAAAAAAAAAAATTTTTTTTTTCGACCCAAAATTCTTTGTCGAGCCCCGTGTTTCACCACTATAAGACAAATTTTACTAAACTTTATTAAGTATATTTGTAAGTATTTTTTTGGTTTGATTTTGTCCTTTTTGTTTAATCAATTTATATTTTTTTTGGTGTTTTTATTCAATTATTGTCTATTTGAACGTCATTTTGAATGATTTATATAAAAATCTTACCAAAGCGTTTGATCAGCACAAATAAATTATTTTAATACTTCAATGGTTTTGTATTAATCGTGGTTTTAAAGGATTTTGGTATAAATCGTTCTAAACTACGTTCAAATGGATAAATAATGAATAAAAACACCAAAAAAATATAAATTTATATTTTTTTTGGTCTTTTTATTCATTATATTTCCATTTGAACGTCATTTTGAATGATTTATACAGATATCCAACCAAATCGTGTGTTAAATGTAGTTCATAACAACTCAATTATTTAATATTTAATTATTAAAAATTTTGTTTGACCAAAAATTTGCCAATTTATGTCGTTTTATGCGAGAAAAGACAAAATCAATCAAAAAAAAAATTATTTTTTTTTTGACTAAAATTTGTCAAAAAGTGCTGAAACAGGCGGCTCGACAAAGAATTTTGGGTCAAAAAAAAATTTTATTTTATAAACTGGCAGATTTACGATAAAACAAATTTTTTTTTGACCCAAAATTCTTTGTCGAGCCGCCTGTTTCAGCACTTTTTGACAAATTTTAGTCAAAAAAAAAATAATTTTTTTTTTGATTGATTTTGTCTTTTCTCGCATAAAACGACATAAATTGGCAAATTTTTGGTCAAACAAAATTTTTAATAATTAAATATTAAAAAATTGAGTTGTTATGAACTACATTTAACACACGATTTGGTTGGATATCTGTATAAATCATTCAAAATGACGTTCAAATTGAACGATTTAATAGACAAGCTTAGACAAAACTTATCAATTTTATAATTTTTTGGGTGAAATTGTCCATTAAACCGACATTTTGATCAATTTTAATATAAAACAATTGAGTTGTGGTGATTAAACACACGCTTTGGTAGTAATTGTTGCTAATTTATATTTTTTTGGTGTTTTTATTCAATTATTGTCTATTTGAACGTCATTTTGAATGATTTATATAAAAATCTTACCAAAGCGTTTGATCAGCACAAATAAATTATTTTAATACTTCAATGGTTTTGTATTAATCGAGGTTTTAAAGGATTTTGGTATAAATCGTTCTAAACTACGTTCAAATGGATAAATAATGAATAAAAACACCAAAAAAATATAAATTTATATTTTTTTTGGTCTTTTTATTCATTATATTTCCATTTGAACGTCATTTTGAATGATTTATACAGATATCCAACCAAATCGTGTGTTAAATGTAGTTCATAACAACTCAATTATTTAATATTTAATTATTAAAAATTTTTTTTGACCAAAAATTTGCCAATTTATGTCGTTTTATGCGAGAAAAGACAAAATCAATCAAAAAAAAATTATTTTTTTTTTGACTAAAATTTGTCAAAAAGTGCTGAAACAGGCGGCTCGACAAAGAATTTTGGGTCAAAAAAAAATTTTATTTTATAAACTGGCAGATTTACGATAAAACAAATTTTTTTTTGACCCAAAATTCTTTGTCGAGCCGCCTGTTTCAGCACTTTTTGACAAATTTTAGTCAAAAAAAAAAATAATTTTTTTTTTGATTGATTTTGTCTTTTCTCGCATAAAACGACATAAATTGGCAAATTTTTGGTCAAACAAAATTTTTAATAATTAAATATTAAAAAATTGAGTTGTTATGAACTACATTTAACACACGATTTGGTTGGATATCTGTATAAATCATTCAAAATGACGTTCAAATTGAACGATTAAATAGACAAGCTTAGACAAAACTTATCAATTTTATAATTTTTTGGGTGAAATTGTCCATTAAACCGACATTTTGATCAATTTTAATATAAAACAATTGAGTTGTGGTGATTAAACACACGCTTTGGTAGTAATTGTTGCTAATTTATATTTTTTTGGTGTTTTTATTCAATTATTGTCTATTTGAACGTCATTTTGAATGATTTATATAAAAATCTTACCAAAGCGTTTGATCAGCACAAATAAATTATTTTAATACTTCAATGGTTTTGTATTAATCGAGGTTTTAAAGGATTTTGGTATAAATCGTTCTAAACTACGTTCAAATGGATAAATAATGAATAAAAACACCAAAAAATATAAATTTATATTTTTTTTGGTCTTTTTATTCATTATATTTCCATTTGAACGTCATTTTGAATGATTTATACAGATATCCAACCAAATCGTGTGTTAAATGTAGTTCATAACAACTCAATTATTTAATATTTAATTATTAAAAATTTTTTTTGACCAAAAATTTGCCAATTTATGTCGTTTTATGCGAGAAAAGACAAAATCAATCAAAAAAAAATTATTTTTTTTTTGACTAAAATTTGTCAAAAAGTGCTGAAACAGGCGGCTCGACAAAGAATTTTGGGTCAAAAAAAAATTTTATTTTATAAACTGGCAGATTTACGATAAAACAAATTTTTTTTTGACCCAAAATTCTTTGTCGAGCCGCCTGTTTCAGCACTTTTTGACAAATTTTAGTCAAAAAAAAAAATAATTTTTTTTTTGATTGATTTTGTCTTTTCTCGCATAAAACGACATAAATTGGCAAATTTTTGGTCAAACAAAATTTTTAATAATTAAATATTAAAAAATTGAGTTGTTATGAACTACATTTAACACACGATTTGGTTGGATATCTGTATAAATCATTCAAAATGACGTTCAAATTGAACGATTAAATAGACAAGCTTAGACAAAACTTATCAATTTTATAATTTTTTGGGTGAAATTGTCCATTAAACCGACATTTTGATCAATTTTAATATAAAACAATTGAGTTGTGGTGATTAAACACACGCTTTGGTAGTAATTGTTGCTAATTTATATTTTTTTGGTGTTTTTATTCAATTATTGTCTATTTGAACGTCATTTTGAATGATTTATATAAAAATCTTACCAAAGCGTTTGATCAGCACAAATAAATTATTTTAATACTTCAATGGTTTTGTATTAATCGAGGTTTTAAAGGATTTTGGTATAAATCGTTCTAAACTACGTTCAAATGGATAAATAATGAATAAAAACACCAAAAAATATAAATTTATATTTTTTTTGGTCTTTTTATTCATTATATTTCCATTTGAACGTCATTTTGAATGATTTATACAGATATCCAACCAAATCGTGTGTTAAATGTAGTTCATAACAACTCAATTATTTAATATTTAATTATTAAAAATTTTTTTTGACCAAAAATTTGCCAATTTATGTCGTTTTATGCGAGAAAAGACAAAATCAATCAAAAAAAAATTATTTTTTTTTTGACTAAAATTTGTCAAAAAGTGCTGAAACAGGCGGCTCGACAAAGAATTTTGGGTCAAAAAAAAATTTTATTTTATAAACTGGCAGATTTACGATAAAACAAATTTTTTTTTGACCCAAAATAATCACGGACCGCAAGGAACGTGTGCTTTTATTAGATTAAAATCAATCGATACATTAAGGTATATTTATATACTGTATCGTTTATAAGATGAATCTGAATAACATGTAGATCGCATGGTCCAGTACCGGCGATAGATCTTTCAAATGTCTGCCCTATCAACTATTGATGGTAGTATCTAGGACTACCATGGTTGCAACGGGTAACGGGGAATCAGGGTTCGATTCCGGAGAGGGAGCCTGAGAAACGGCTACCACATCTAAGGAAGGCAGCAGGCGCGTAAATTACCCAATCCCAGCACGGGGAGGTAGTGACGAAAAATAACAATACAGGACTCAATCCGAGGCCCTGTAATTGGAATGAGTACACTTTAAATCCTTTAACAAGGAACAATTGGAGGGCAAGTCTGGTGCCAGCAGCCGCGGTAATTCCAGCTCCAATAGCGTATATTAAAGTTGTTGCGGTTAAAACGTTCGTAGTTGAACTTGTGTCAAGCACAGGTGGTACACCGTAACTGGGTTCGTACATCATCTTGATGCTATGACGTATTACTGTAGTGGTTTAAACGTAAGTTTATCCACGTAATAAATCTAAATTAGTGCTCTTTACCGAGTGCTGGTCTAGAACAGTACAATTACTTTGAACAAATTAGAGTGCTTAAAGCAGGCCATTTGTGCCTAAATATTCTCTGCATGGAATAATGGAATAAGACGTCTGTTCTATTTTCAATTGGTTTTTAGATCAAGACGTAATGATTAATAGAAGCAGTTGGGGGCATTAGTATTACGGCGCGAGAGGTGAAATTCGTGGACCGTCGTAAGACTAACATAAGCGAAAGCATTTGCCAAAGATGTTTTCATTAATCAAGAACGAAAGTTAGAGGTTCGAAGGCGATCAGATACCGCCCTAGTTCTAACCATAAACGATGCCAGCTAGCAATTGGATGGAGCTACATATATGGCTCTTTCAGTCGCTTTCCGGGAAACCAAAGCTTTTGGGCTCCGGGGGAAGTATGGTTGCAAAGTTGAAACTTAAAGGAATTGACGGAAGGGCACCACCAGGAGTGGAGCCTGCGGCTTAATTTGACTCAACACGGGGAAACTTACCAGGTCCGAACATAAATGAGTAAGACAGATTAATAGCTCTTTCTCGAATCTATGGGTGGTGGTGCATGGCCGTTCTTAGTTCGTGGAGTGATTTGTCTGGTTAATTCCGATAACGAACGAGACTCAAATTTCTTAACTAGATGCCGGCAGGGTTATGGTGTAGAAACTTTGCAGACTTTTTTGCCTCTGTTATCCATGTTTCTAACGGGATGTGGTTTTAATACGTAAAAATTGTCTGTAAGTGGAGTCATACCTGGTGGTTTGTCTGAATAAGAC
>CAWVQQ010000328.1:25000-30000 GCA_963932295.1 Tipula lateralis | reverse complement strand
AATAATTAAATATTAAATAATTGAGTTGTTATGAACTACATTTAACACACGATTTGGTTGGATATCTGTATAAATCATTCAAAATGACGTTCAAATGGAAATATAATGAATAAAAAGACCAAAAAAAATATAAATTTATATTTTTTTGGTGTTTTTATTCATTATTTATCCATTTGAACGTAGTTTAGAACGATTTATACCAAAATCCTTTAAAACCACGATTAATACAAAACCATTGAAGTATTAAAATAATTTATTTGTGCTGATCAAACGCTTTGGTAAGATTTTTATATAAATCATTCAAAATGACGTTCAAATAGACAATAATTGAATAAAAACACCAAAAAAAATATAAATTAGCAAAAATTACTACCAAAGCGTGTGTTTAATCACCACAACTCAATTGTTTTATATTAAAATTGATCAAAATGTCGGTTTAATGGACAATTTCACCCAAAAAATTATAAAATTGATAAGTTTTGTCTAAGCTTGTCTATTAAATCGTTCAATTTGAACGTCATTTTGAATGATTTATACAGATATCCAACCAAATCGTGTGTTAAATGTAGTTCATAACAACTCAATTTTTTAATATTTAATTATTAAAAATTTTGTTTGACCAAAAATTTGCCAATTTATGTCGTTTTATGCGAGAAAAGACAAAATCAATCAAAAAAAAAATTATTTTTTTTTTGACTAAAATTTGTCAAAAAGTGCTGAAACAGGCGGCTCGACAAAGAATTTTGGGTCAAAAAAAAATTTGTTTTATCGTAAATCTGCCAGTTTATAAAATAAAATTTTTTTTTGACCCAAAATTCTTTGTCGAGCCGCCTGTTTCAGCACTTTTTGACAAATTTTAGTCAAAAAAAAAATAATTTTTTTTTGATTGATTTTGTCTTTTCTCGCATAAAACGACATAAATTGGCAAATTTTTGGTCAAAAAAAATTTTTAATAATTAAATATTAAATAATTGAGTTGTTATGAACTACATTTAACACACGATTTGGTTGGATATCTGTATAATTTAATTATTAAAAATTTTGTTTGACCAAAAATTTGCCAATTTATGTCGTTTTATGCGAGAAAAGACAAAATCAATCAAAAAAAAAATTATTTTTTTTTTTGACTAAAATTTGTCAAAAAGTGCTGAAACAGGCGGCTCGACAAAGAATTTTGGGTCAAAAAAAAATTTGTTTTATCGTAAATCTGCCAGTTTATAAAATAAAATTTTTTTTTGACCCAAAATTCTTTGTCGAGCCGCCTGTTTCAGCACTTTTTGACAAATTTTAGTCAAAAAAAAAATAATTTTTTTTTGATTGATTTTGTCTTTTCTCGCATAAAACGACATAAATTGGCAAATTTTTGGTCAAAAAAAATTTTTAATAATTAAATATTAAATAATTGAGTTGTTATGAACTACATTTAACACACGATTTGGTTGGATATCTGTATAAATCATTCAAAATGACGTTCAAATGGAAATATAATGAATAAAAAGACCAAAAAAAATATAAATTTATATTTTTTTGGTGTTTTTATTCATTATTTATCCATTTGAACGTAGTTTAGAACGATTTATACCAAAATCCTTTAAAACCTCGATTAATACAAAACCATTGAAGTATTAAAATAATTTATTTGTGCTGATCAAACGCTTTGGTAAGATTTTTATATAAATCATTCAAAATGACGTTCAAATAGACAATAATTGAATAAAAACACCAAAAAAATATAAATTAGCAACAATTACTACCAAAGCGTGTGTTTAATCACCACAACTCAATTGTTTTATATTAAAATTGATCAAAATGTCGGTTTAATGGACAATTTCACCCAAAAAATTATAAAATTGATAAGTTTTGTCTAAGCTTGTCTATTTAATCGTTCAATTTGAACGTCATTTTGAATGATTTATACAGATATCCAACCAAATCGTGTGTTAAATGTAGTTCATAACAACTCAATTTTTTAATATTTAATTATTAAAAATTTTGTTTGACCAAAAATTTGCCAATTTATGTCGTTTTATGCGAGAAAAGACAAAATCAATCAAAAAAAAAATTATTTTTTTTTTTGACTAAAATTTGTCAAAAAGTGCTGAAACAGGCGGCTCGACAAAGAATTTTGGGTCAAAAAAAAATTTGTTTTATCGTAAATCTGCCAGTTTATAAAATAAAATTTTTTTTTGACCCAAAATTCTTTGTCGAGCCGCCTGTTTCAGCACTTTTTGACAAATTTTAGTCAAAAAAAAAATAATTTTTTTTTGATTGATTTTGTCTTTTCTCGCATAAAACGACATAAATTGGCAAATTTTTGGTCAAAAAAAATTTTTAATAATTAAATATTAAATAATTGAGTTGTTATGAACTACATTTAACACACGATTTGGTTGGATATCTGTATAAATCATTCAAAATGACGTTCAAATGGAAATATAATGAATAAAAAGACCAAAAAAAATATAAATTTATATTTTTTTGGTGTTTTTATTCATTATTTATCCATTTGAACGTAGTTTAGAACGATTTATACCAAAATCCTTTAAAACCTCGATTAATACAAAACCATTGAAGTATTAAAATAATTTATTTGTGCTGATCAAACGCTTTGGTAAGATTTTTATATAAATCATTCAAAATGACGTTCAAATAGACAATAATTGAATAAAAACACCAAAAAAATATAAATTAGCAACAATTACTACCAAAGCGTGTGTTTAATCACCACAACTCAATTGTTTTATATTAAAATTGATCAAAATGTCGGTTTAATGGACAATTTCACCCAAAAAATTATAAAATTGATAAGTTTTGTCTAAGCTTGTCTATTAAATCGTTCAATTTGAACGTCATTTTGAATGATTTATACAGATATCCAACCAAATCGTGTGTTAAATGTAGTTCATAACAACTCAATTTTTTAATATTTAATTATTAAAAATTTTGTTTGACCAAAAATTTGCCAATTTATGTCGTTTTATGCGAGAAAAGACAAAATCAATCAAAAAAAAAATTATTTTTTTTTTGACTAAAATTTGTCAAAAAGTGCTGAAACAGGCGGCTCGACAAAGAATTTTGGGTCAAAAAAAAATTTGTTTTATCGTAAATCTGCCAGTTTATAAAATAAAATTTTTTTTTGACCCAAAATTCTTTGTCGAGCCGCCTGTTTCAGCACTTTTTGACAAATTTTAGTCAAAAAAAAAATAATTTTTTTTTTGATTGATTTTGTCTTTTCTCGCATAAAACGACATAAATTGGCAAATTTTTGGTCAAACAAAATTTTTAATAATTAAATATTAAATAATTGAGTTGTTATGAACTACATTTAACACACGATTTGGTTGGATATCTGTATAAATCATTCAAAATGACGTTCAAATGGAAATATAATGAATAAAAAGACCAAAAAAAATATAAATTTATATTTTTTTGGTGTTTTTATTCATTATTTATCCATTTGAACGTAGTTTAGAACGATTTATACCAAAATCCTTTAAAACCACGATTAATACAAAACCATTGAAGTATTAAAATAATTTATTTGTGCTGATCAAACGCTTTGGTAAGATTTTTATATAAATCATTCAAAATGACGTTCAAATAGACAATAATTGAATAAAAACACCAAAAAAAATATAAATTGATTAAACAAAAAGGACAAAATCAAACCAAAAAAATACTTACAAATATACTTAATAAAGTTTAGTAAAATTTGTCTTATAGTGGTGAAACACGGGGCTCGACAAAGAATTTTGGGTCGAAAAAAAAAATTTTTTTTTTTTGCCATAAATGGTTGTTTTATGTCATATTATACAATAACTAACCAAATTCGAGGCAAAAAAATGAAAAAAAAACAAAAAAAATTTTTTTTTTTTTTTTACAAAAATTTGTCAAAAAGTGCTTTAACACGAGGGTCGACAAACAATTTTGGGTCAAAAAAAAAAATTTTTTTATCTTTAATTTACCAGTTTATGTCGTTCTATGCGAGAAATGACAAAATCAAACCAAAAAAATACTTACAAATATACTTAATAAAGTTTAGTAAAATTTGTCTTATAGTGGTGAAACACGGGACTCGACAAAGAATTTTGAGTCGAAAAAAAAATTTTTTTTTTTTTGCCTTAAATGGTTGTTTTATGTCATATTATACAATAACTAACCAAATTCGAGGCAGAAAAATGAAAAAAAAAACAAAAAAAATTTTTTTTTTTTTTTTTACAAAAATTTGTCAAAAAGTGCTTTAACACGAGGGTCGACAAACAATTTTGGGTCAACAAAAAAATTTTTTTTATCTTTAATTTACCAGTTTATGTCGTTCTATGCGAGAAATGACAAAATCAAACCAAAAAAATACTTACAAATATACTTAATAAAGTTTAGTAAAATTTGTCTTATAGTGGTGAAACACGGGGCTCGACAAAGAATTTTGGGTCGAAAAAAAAAATTTTTTTTTTTGCCTTAAATGGTTGTTTTATGTCATATTATACAATAACTAACCAAATTCGAGGCAAAAAAATGAAAAAAAAACAAAAAAAATTTTTTTTTTTTTTTACAAAAATTTGTCAAAAAGTGCTTTAACACGAGGGTCGACAAACAATTTTGGGTCAAAAAAAAAAATTTTTTTATCTTTAATTTACCAGTTTATGTCGTTCTATGCGAGAAATGACAAAATCAAACCAAAAAAATACTTACAAATATACTTAATAAAGTTTAGTAAAATTTGTCTTATAGTGGTGAAACACGGGGCTCGACAAAGAATTTTGGGTCGAAAAAAAAAATTTTTTTTTTTTGCCTTAAATGGTTGTTTTATGTCATATTATACAATAACTAACCAAATTCGAGGCAAAAAAATGAAAAACAAAACAAAAAAAATTTTTTTTTTTTTTTTTACAAAAATTTGTCAAAAAGTGCTTTAACACGAGGGTCGACAAACAATTTTGGGTCAACAAAAAAATTTTTTTTATCTTTAATTTACCAGTTTATGTCGTTCTATGCGAGAA
>CAWVQQ010000328.1:7500-17500 GCA_963932295.1 Tipula lateralis | reverse complement strand
AGAATATTGCAACTAAATATGCAAAATGCAAAAGTAGTGGGACACGAGATTAGGCAATGTTCAGAACAGCATAAAATTGACATTATATGCATGCAAGAACCATACACCGTTAAAGGTAGAGTAGGTGGAATGGCCTTATCGACTCGTATAATAATTGGTGATGATAATAATACAAAAGCAGCGATAGTCATCCTTAATAGGGATCTAGAGGTACTCAAAATCTCACAGTACTGTGACTCGCACTGTGTGTGCGTTGAAGTTAGATCGAAAATAGGTAAATTTTACCTAGTTAGTATCTACTTTCAGTATGCAGACAATCCTGATCTATATGTACAGAAATTGCAAAATATAATGAACGGCCTAAGTAATCAACAGGTCATAATAACAGGGGACTTTAATGCAAAGTCACGACTTTGGTACAATAGTGACACCAATGATAGGGGCTCTATCGTTGAAGAATTTATAGCCAGAAGCAATCTATACATTGCCAATAAAGATGGGCAACCAAGTACATATAGGCATAATGGGGAGTCTAATATTGATCTTACCTTAATGACGGGCGGGCTGTTGAGAAGAGTAACCAACTGGTCAGTTAAAGATAACTGGACCACAAGTGATCACAGAACAATTATGTTTACGGTCGAAGCAAGCGCTGGACCACTAGCTAATGAGACAAATGACATTATTCCAAGGTACTCACTGAGGAATGCAAACTGGGACAGGTTCTCCAGTATACTGGAAATAAAATGGCTTGGGATAGATGATGAGTTAAAAATATCATCTGATGATGATATAAATAGAGTTGAGCAATTAATGACCAAAACTCTAACAAGTATTTGCGACCAATGTCTGCCACGTAAGCGACACAAAACATCGAAACAGCCATGGTGGACAAACGATCTTACCATTAAACGAACTAAAGTGCATAAACTTCGAAAGCTCTACCAAAGAGAAAAGAATCCTTCGTTACGAGCGCAAAAGAAACAACAATATGTGTCGTGCCGTAACAATTACAAAAGAAGTATTGATTTATCAAGCAAGCTTAGCCTAGAGAAGTTTATCACGGAGCACGGAAATGCAGAACCGTGGGGCTTCGTGTACAAATTCAGCACAGGAAAATTAAAGAATATTGAAGTACTAAGTACACTGATAGACAGTGGTGGTCAAGCCACGACTGGTTGGCAAGACACTACTAAATGTCTACTAGACACTCTCTTGCCCGATGATTGTGAGGAAACTGACACAAGTGAGCAAATAATTTGCCGTGCTCATCGATACATTGCACCAAATGCGAATCGGGTGGAACACTTTACCAGTGACGAAACCACGATAGCCATCATGTCTATGAAAAAAGGTAAGGCCCCAGGCCTAGACAACATTGAAGTGGAGGTTGTCCAAAGATCTTGGCCAATTATTGGACCAAGTATCAATAACTTAATGAATGCTTGTCTGGATAAGGGAATATTCCCCAAATATTGGAAAAACGGCAAAGTTATAATAATCAAAAAGGGCGGTGATAGAGACCACACTGACCCCAAAGCATATAGGCCAATCATGCTTTTACCAGTTTTAGGTAAATTATTTGAGAAATTAATCACAAAAAGGGTGATGCACTTATTCAATGCTAGTGGAAGATATAATGATAAGCAATTTGGGTTTAGAGAGAATAGATCCACGGAAGATGCTATGAGGAGTATGGTAAAAATTGTAAAAGAAACAGAGCACAAGTATGTCCTAGGAGTATTCCTAGATATATCAGGAGCGTTTGACAATCTGTGGTGGCCTACAATTATGAAAGAATTAAAAAGAATGGACTGTCCATTTAATTTATACTCAGTCATAAATAGCTACTTCTCGGAAAGGACGGCTACAGTCGTTTCAAATCATGGATCACTCTCTAAAAGCGTTAATAAAGGCTGCCCTCAGGGGTCAATCTTGGGTCCACATCTTTGGAATATAGTTTTTAATAGTAGCATGCAAGAAAATGTCCATGAGGTAGCTTTTGCGGATGATAAGGTCATGCTCTTTGCCGGAAATTCAAGACTAAGCATTCAAGAAAAAGCACAAAATGCAATAGACAGAATGGTGGACTGGTGTAAATGTAATAAGATGGAGCTATCCTCCTCCAAGACTGTTATGATCCAATTGAAAGGTTCATTAGATATCAGAAGACCACCTTTAGTGGTGGTTGATGGCAAAAGAATTCAAATGGTCAAATCAGTAAAGTGGTTGGGGGTAGATTTTGATGAAAGACTCGGTGTAACCTCACACGTAAAGAGAGTGGCAGAGAGTAGCAAGAAATTATTCTACATGCTGAAAAGAATAGCCAGAGAAAGATGGGGCTTGAAACAAAATACCCTATCATTAATATATGAAGCTTAGTGGTAGCATCCATGACATATGGTTGCGCTGGTTGGGCGGACAGAATGAACTGTCATCATAGAAGAACACTTATAAGTGCACAAAGAGCGATTCTTCTCGGTATAACAAAAGCTTATAGGACAGTCTCAGCAGATGCGGTTACTGTTCTTGCGGGAGTCATACCCATTGACATTATGTTGAATGAGCGTATTGCAAAATATAAAATAAGAAAACGACAAGATATCAGTTACGGAAATATACAAATACGCGGTGAGCAAATAACGACGGATATCCTTAGCAAGCTCAAAAAAGATATTCGAAAAGCGTCTATAATTAAATGGCAAGATAGATGGAATCAGTCGAGTGACGGTAGAAAAACTTTTAGTTTCATGCCTAATATAGCCGTTCGACTAGAAAACAAAGTTCCATTAAGTGCTCCGTTCACGCAAATTCTATCGGGGCACGGAAATTCGCAGAATACATGCATAGATTTGGTCTATCAGATTCAAGTAGTTGTGAGTGTGGCAACAGCTCAGAAACGGCTGACCATGTCCTATTTGAATGTGCTCTTGCAGATAATGCTAGAGAGTTGTTGTGTAATGAAATAAATGTAGTCTGGCCAACTAGCAAGTTGGCACTCATGTTGCCTCATCATATCAGTGCGTTTAAGAAATTTTGCGATGACATCTTAAGCGCGAGACGGACGGACGAGACTGAAAGCATCAGGTTAACCTAGGCTTTAATCTCTAAAAAATAAAAAACAGTTCATACAAAAATTAAAGTGACAAATCAAATCATTACTTTGAATTTAAATTATTAACGCAAGGAAAATCCTTCAGTATTCTTATATGAATAGGAGAGTAAAAAGCCTGGATTAACCATGAAACCTAAGAAGAAAAAGAAATTAATTATCACTAAACTAAGCACATTACGCTGGGTGTATATATATGAATATATATGTGTCCAATTAAACAGAAAAGGACTAAGAAGATAGTAGACGAGTATGCGCCTCCACGTGGCAGGGATGGAAACAGGTTCTTACCTGGCTAAGCATACCGGAAATGAGCATAATAAAAAGATACGAAAGACGCAGTGGGAATCGGATATAGGCTTGGCCTGGGTGCCATTCCCACTAATAAAAACGTCCTCAACAACAATGACAATGACAATGTCCCTATCTACTATCTAGCGAAACCACAGCCAAGGGAACGGGCTTGGAAAAATTAGCGGGGGAAAGAAGACCCTGTTGAGCTTGACTCTAGTCTGGCACTGTAAGGAGACATAAAAGGTGTAGCATAAGTGGGAGATTTAGTTTACTAGATCAAAAATGAAATACCACTACTCTTATTGTTTCCTTACTTACTTGATCAAATGGAACAAGTGCACACAGAATCTATTCACTTATGTGATAGATGTGTTCTCACTACGTTTATAGATCCCAAATATCAATATGGATTTATGGTACTTGTACTATTTATTCAGGTATGATCCAATTCAAGGACACTGCCAGGTGGGGAGTTTGACTGGGGCGGTACATCTTTAAGAAATTTGAGTATCATTCCAATTACAGGGCCTCGGATTGAGTCCTGTATTGTTATTTTTCGTCACTACCTCCCCGTGCTGGGATTGGGTAATTTACGCGCCTGCTGCCTTCCTTAGATGTGGTAGCCGTTTCTCAGGCTCCCTCTCCGGAATCGAACCCTGATTCCCCGTTACCCGTTGCAACCATGGTAGTCCTAGATACTACCATCAATAGTTGATAGGGCAGACATTTGAAAGATCTATCGCCGGTACTGGACCATGCGATCTACATGTTATTCAGATTCATCTTATAAACGATACAGTATATAAATATACCTTAATGTATCGATTGATTTTAATCTAATAAAAGCACACGTTCCTTGCGGTCCGTGATTATTTGCATGTATTAGCTCTAGAATTACCACAGTTATCCATGTAACTATGTATACGATCTAATAAATCATAACTGATATACTGAGCCTTTGCGGTTTCACTATTCGAGAGTGTGTACTTAGACATGCATGGCTTAATCTTTGAGACAAGCATATAACTACTGGCAGGATCAACCAGAATGTAAATATTTTGTTTATTTATCATAAAGCTTATTTGCTAAATGAAGCATTTTTACATAAAAAAATTATATATTTTCATGTTCAATTCAATTCAAATGAATTTTTATATACGTCTTTGCGTTATATATTCCTTTGTATAAAGGGGCAAATTGTTTTGTATGTTTTGTATGTGAATATGAACTTTTTTAATATAAAATTCTCACATCAACCAAATATGAGTATTTCTTACAAGAAATAGTCAGAAAAAAAAAAAAAAATTTTTTCAAAAATAATTTTTTTCTTTCCTATATAGAAGGGAGAAGTCCAAACAAATGGAGGAACAAAAAAAAAATTTTTTTTTTTTTTTTCATTTTTTTGCCTCGAATTTGGTTAGTTATTGTATAATATGACATAAAACAACCATTTATGGCAAAAAAAAAAATTTTTTTTTTCGACCCAAAATTCTTTGTCGAGCCCCGTGTTTCACCACTATAAGACAAATTTTACTAAACTTTATTAAGTATATTTGTAAGTATTTTTTTGGTTTGATTTTGTCATTTCTCGCATAGAACGACATAAACTGGTAAATTAAAGATAAAAAAATTTTTTTTTTTGACCCAAAATTGTTTGTCGACCCTCGTGTTAAAGCACTTTTTGACAAATTTTTGTAAAAAAAAAAAAAAAATTTTTTTTGTTTTTTTTTTCATTTTTTTTGCCTCGAATTTGGTTAGTTATTGTATAATATGACATAAAACAACCATTTAAGGCAAAAAAAAAAAAATTTTTTTTTTCGACCCAAAATTCTTTGTCGAGCCCCGTGTTTCACCACTATAAGACAAATTTTACTAAACTTTATTAAGTATATTTGTAAGTATTTTTTTGGTTTGATTTTGTCATTTCTCGCATAGAACGACATAAACTGGTAAATTAAAGATAAAAAAAATTTTTTTGTTGACCCAAAATTGTTTGTCGACCCTCGTGTTAAAGCACTTTTTGACAAATTTTTGTAAAAAAAAAAAAAAAAAATTTTTTTTGTTTTTTTTTTCATTTTTTTGCCTCGAATTTGGTTAGTTATTGTATAATATGACATAAAACAACCATTTAAGGCAAAAAAAAAAAATTTTTTTTTTCGACCCAAAATTCTTTGTCGAGCCCCGTGTTTCACCACTATAAGACAAATTTTACTAAACTTTATTAAGTATATTTGTAAGTATTTTTTTGGTTTGATTTTGTCATTTCTCGCATAGAACGACATAAACTGGTAAATTAAAGATAAAAAAATTTTTTTTTTTGACCCAAAATTGTTTGTCGACCCTCGTGTTAAAGCACTTTTTGACAAATTTTTGTAAAAAAAAAAAAAAAATTTTTTTTTGTTTTTTTTTCATTTTTTTGCCTCGAATTTGGTTAGTTATTGTATAATATGACATAAAACAACTTATGTCATATTATTATGTATATGACATATATGACATATGTCATATTAATTTTTGGTCAAACAAAATTTTTAATAATTAAATATTAAAAAATTGAGTTGTTATGAACTACATTTAACACACGATTTGGTTGTATATCTGTATAAATCATTCAAAATGACGTTCAAATTGAACGATTTAAATAGACAAGCTAGACAAAACTTATCAATTTTATAATTTTTTGGGTGAAATTGTCCATTAAACCGACATTTTGATCAATTTTAATATAAAACAATTGAGTTGTGGTGATTAAACACACGCTTTGGTAGTAATTTTTGCTAATTTATATTTTTTTGGTGTTTTTATTCAATTATTGTCTATTTGAACGTCATTTTGAATGATTTATATAAAAATCTTACCAAAGCGTTTGATCAGCACAAATAAATTATTTTAATACTTCAATGGTTTTGTATTAATCGTGGTTTTAAAGGATTTTGGTATAAATCGTTCTAAACTACGTTCAAATGGATAAATAATGAATAAAAACACCAAAAAAATATAAATTTATATTTTTTTTGGTCTTTTTATTCATTATATTTCCATTTGAACGTCATTTTGAATGATTTATACAGATATCCAACCAAATCGTGTGTTAAATGTAGTTCATAACAACTCAATTTTTTAATATTTAATTATTAAAAATTTTGTTTGACCAAAAATTTGCCAATTTATGTCGTTTTATGCGAGAAAAGACAAAATCAATCAAAAAAAAAATTATTTTTTTTTTGACTAAAATTTGTCAAAAAGTGCTGAAACAGGCGGCTCGACAAAGAATTTTGGGTCAAAAAAAAAATTTTATTTTATAAACTGGCAGATTTACGATAAAAACAATTTTTTTTTGACCCAAAATTCTTTGTCGAGCCGCCTGTTTCAGCACTTTTTGACAAATTTTAGTCAAAAAAAAAATAATTTTTTTTTGATTGATTTTGTCTTTTCTCGCATAAAACGACATAAATTGGCAAATTTTTGGTCAAACAAAATTTTTAATAATTAAATATTAAAAAATTGAGTTGTTATGAACTACATTTAACACACGATTTGGTTGGATATCTGTATAAATCATTCAAAATGACGTTCAAATTGAACGATTTAATAGACAAGCTTAGACAAAACTTATCAATTTTATAATTTTTTGGGTGAAATTGTCCATTAAACCGACATTTTGATCAATTTTAATATAAAACAATTGAGTTGTGGTGATTAAACACACGCTTTGGTAGTAATTGTTGCTAATTTATATTTTTTTGGTGTTTTTATTCAATTATTGTCTATTTGAACGTCATTTTGAATGATTTATATAAAATCTTACCAAAGCGTTTGATCAGCACAAATAAATTATTTTAATACTTCAATGGTTTTGTATTAATCGAGGTTTTAAAGGATTTTGGTATAAATCGTTCTAAACTACGTTCAATGGATAAATAATGAATAAAAACACCAAAAAATATAAATTTATATTTTTTTTGGTCTTTTTATTCATTATATTTCCATTTGAACGTCATTTTGAATGATTTATACAGATATCAACCAAATCGTGTGTTAAATGTAGTTCATAACAACTCAATTATTTAATATTTAATTATTAAAAATTTTTTTTGACCAAAAATTTGCCAATTTATGTCGTTTTATGCGAGAAAAGACAAAATCAATCAAAAAAAAATTATTTTTTTTTTTTGACTAAAATTTGTCAAAAAGTGCTGAAACAGGCGGCTCGACAAAGAATTTTGGTGTCAAAAAAAAAATTTTATTTTATAAACTGGCAGATTTACGATAAAACAAATTTTTTTTTGACCCAAAATTCTTTGTCGAGCCGCCTGTTTCAGCACTTTTTGACAAATTTTAGTCAAAAAAAAAAAATAATTTTTTTTTTGAATTGATTTTGTCTTTTCTCGCATAAAACGACAGTAAATTGGCAAATTTTTGGTCAAACAAAATTTTTAATAATTAAATTATACAGATATCCAACCAAATCGTGTGTTAAATGTAGTTCATAACAACTCAATTATTTAATATTTAATTATTAAAAATTTTTTTTGACCAAAAATTTGCCAATTTATGTCGTTTTATGCGAGAAAAGACAAAATCAATCAAAAAAAAATTATTTTTTTTTTGACTAAAATTTGTCAAAAAGTGCTGAAACAGGCGGCTCGACAAAGAATTTTGGGTCAAAAAAAAATTTTATTTTATAAACTGGCAGATTTACGATAAAACAAATTTTTTTTTGACCCAAAATTCTTTGTCGAGCCGCCTGTTTCAGCACTTTTTGACAAATTTTAGTCAAAAAAAAAATAATTTTTTTTTTGATTGATTTTGTCTTTTCTCGCATAAAACGACATAAATTGGCAAATTTTTGGTCAAACAAAATTTTTAATAATTAAATATTAAAAAATTGAGTTGTTATGAACTACATTTAACACACGATTTGGTTGGATATCTGTATAAATCATTCAAAATGACGTTCAAATTGAACGATTTAATAGACAAGCTTAGACAAAACTTATCAATTTTATAATTTTTTGGGTGAAATTGTCCATTAAACCGACATTTTGATCAATTTTAATATAAAACAATTGAGTTGTGGTGATTAAACACACGCTTTGGTAGTAATTTTTGCTAATTTATATTTTTTTGGTGTTTTTATTCAATTATTGTCTATTTGAACGTCATTTTGAATGATTTATATAAAAATCTTACCAAAGCGTTTGATCAGCACAAATAAATTATTTTAATACTTCAATGGTTTTGTATTAATCGTGGTTTTAAAGGATTTTGGTATAAATCGTTCTAAACTACGTTCAAATGGATAAATAATGAATAAAAACACCAAAAAAATATAAATTTATATTTTTTTTGGTCTTTTTATTCATTATATTTCCATTTGAACGTCATTTTGAATGATTTATACAGATATCCAACCAAATCGTGTGTTAAATGTAGTTCATAACAACTCAATTATTTAATATTTAATTATTAAAAATTTTTTTTGACCAAAAATTTGCCAATTTATGTCGTTTTATGCGAGAAAAGACAAAATCAATCAAAAAAAAATTATTTTTTTTTTGACTAAAATTTGTCAAAAAGTGCTGAAACAGGCGGCTCGACAAAGAATTTTGGGTCAAAAAAAAAATTTATTTTATAAACTGGCAGATTTACGATAAAAAAAATTTTTTTTTGACCCAAAATTCTTTGTCGAGCCGCCTGTTTCAGCACTTTTTGACAAATTTTAGTCAAAAAAAAAAATAATTTTTTTTTTGATTGATTTTGTCTTTTCTCGCATAAAACGACATAAATTGGCAAATTTTTGGTCAAACAAAATTTTTAATAATTAAATATTAAAAAATTGAGTTGTTATGAACTACATTTAACACACGATTTGGTTGGATATCTGTATAAATCATTCAAAATGACGTTCAAACGATTAACTAGACAAGCTTAGACAAAACTTATCAATTTTATAATTTTTTGGGTGAAATTGTCCATTAAACCGACATTTTGATCAATTTTAATATAAAACAATTGAGTTGTGGTGATTAAACACACGCTTTGGTAGTAATTTTTGCTAATTTATATTTTTTTGGTGTTTTTATTCAATTATTGTCTATTTGAACGTCATTTTGAATGATTTATATAAAAATCTTACCAAAGCGTTTGATCAGCACAAATAAATTATTTTAATACTTCAATGGTTTTGTATTAATCGTGGTTTTAAAGGATTTTGGTATAAATCGTTCTAAACTACGTTCAAATGGATAAATAATGAATAAAAACACCAAAAAAATATAAATTTATATTTTTTTTGGTCTTTTTATTCATTATATTTCCATTTGAACGTCATTTTGAATGATTTATACAGATATCCAACCAAATCGTGTGTTAAATGTAGTTCATAACAACTCAATTATTTAATATTTAATTATTAAAAATTTTTTTTGACCAAAAATTTGCCAATTTATGTCGTTTTATGCGAGAAAAGACAAAATCAATCAAAAAAAAATTATTTTTTTTTTGACTAAAATTTGTCAAAAAGTGCTGAAACAGGCGGCTCGACAAAGAATTTTGGGTCAAAAAAAAATTTTATTTTATAAACTGGCAGAT
>CAWVQQ010000327.1:137500-246148 GCA_963932295.1 Tipula lateralis | reverse complement strand
TGTTTTCGCAGCAAACACTTAATCCAGCAAAAACCGAGGGTACTTCTTAAATTCATCCACACCGCGATGGTTTGGTCCCTCAACAGCACCTTCTCGCCTTTTTGTTCTCTTTGGTGTTATAATTTTTCGACGCCAAGTTCCTTCCAAACGAAAATTTAATTTGCAGGGAAACCGTAACTCACAAGCCCGCAATTTCGTTAGCAAACCACTCGAAAAAATATTTTGATTTTATCACTAAAATGTTTCTTTTCTTTGTTTGTTGTTGGTTTTTTGCAATTAAAGAGAATAAAAGATTTTTGTTTCTTTATTCATAAGTTATACTTCAAGTACTATGCGTTGCATAATAAACACAACCAGCACTTCATTATTTTCCAAACACATGGATTTTAATTATAATTTTTAGATTTTTTTTAGATTCAACTATTTACATAACTATTTAGGTATAAACATTTATTTGTTTTTAGAAAAGATTTTATTTGTCAGTTCATTTACTATTTAAATATATATATTATATACACATTTTAGCCTATAACTTTATCATTTTTATTTTTCAACTATCTCCAGTTTTATTTCTTTCATTTCTCAATTCCGACTGTCTCAAAAAAAAAATTAATATCTCCCATCTACAGCCTTTTCCGCCCAAAAATAAAAACATTTTTCCGTTTATAACATTTTATGACCCCAACAAAAAAAATGTTCAACCAAACAAATCACGATCACTGTAATTCAATCGATTATTAATTTGTTTTACCAGGCAACTCTTAAAATCATTACAAAACTCAATTGTTACATATTAAAATTGTTCAAAATGTCGGTTAAATGAAGAAGTTTAGCCCAAATGACATTAAATTGCACTTACAAATTAAATATTTGGTTCAAAATAACACAAAAAAAAAATATTTAAAAGCAAAAATTACTACCAAAGAGTTTTGTTTTTGTCACCACAATTCAATTTCTTTATATTAAAATTGTTCAAAATGTGGGTAAAATGCACAATTTAACCCCACGCAAACATAAAATTCCCACGTAAGAATTAAAATTTGGTTCGAAATAACAATTAATAGACAAGTTTTACACAAAACTTGTCTGTTTTACCGTTATTTCGAACAAAATATTAAATTTTTTACTTGCAATTTTATGTTGCGCGAGGTTATATGGTCCGTTAAACTCCCATTTTGGACAATTGAAATATAAAAAAAATTGAGTTGTGGTGATAAAACACACGCTTTTGGTAGTAATTTTTTGCATATTTTATTATATATGTATGTTTCCTATATTAAATATATTATATATATATTATATATTATTTTTTGTGTATTTATTCATTATTTGTCCATTTGATCGTCATTTTGAACAATTAATACCAAAAATTCTACCAAAGTAGGTTTTATCACCACAACTCAAATGTTTCAAATTGAAATTGTTCAAAAGGTCGGTTCAATGGAGAATTTTAGCCAAAATGACATTAAATTGCTCTTTAAAATAAAATATTTGGTTCAAAATAACACAAAAAAAAAAATATTAACCGTTATTTCGAACAAAATATTTAGTTTTAACGTACATTTCTATGTTGCGCGGGGTAAATTGGTCCATTTTACCCACATTTTGGACAATTTTAATATAAAAAATTGAGTTGTGGTGATAAAAACTCACGCTTTGGTAGTAATTTTTGCAAATTTATTTTTTTTTTTGTGTTTTTATTCATTATTTGTTCATTTGAACGTCATTTTGAACTATAAATACCAAAATTCTACCAAAGTTAATTTTATCACCACAACTCAATTGTCTCATATTTAAAATTGTTCAAAAAGTCGATAAAGTGGAGAATTTTTACCCCAAATATCATTAAAAACGTACCTCAAAATTAAATATTTGGTTCAAAATAAAGGTAAAAAAGACAAGTTTTGTGTCAAATTGTCAATTTAACGTTATTTCGATAAGAATATTTAATTTTAAGGTGCAATATTATGTCATTTTGGGTCAAATTCCTCCATTAATTTGTTAAGATTTTGGTACATATCGTTCAAAATGACGATCAAATGGACAAATAATGAACACAAACACAAAAAAATATTAATTAGCAAAAATTACTACTAAAGCATGTTTTTTTTGTCACCACAATTCAATTTTTTTTTTTTTTTTTTTTTTTTTTTTTATTTATTTATTTATTTACATATTGCTTATAATTTTGATTAAGAAGGAAAAGCGCATATGGAAGTAACTTGTTAAAAAATTATAACTTCCATTAGGCATAAAAACCTCTTAAATTTTTTTACTACAAAAGGTCAACACCAAGCACGCACATCCCATTTTGAGTACAAGCTCATTTTGATATTTAGATTGTTCAAAAATGTGGGTAAAATGCACAATTTAACCCGACGCAACAATAAAATTCCACGTAAGAATTTAAAATTTGGTTTGAAATAACGATTAATAGACAAGTTTACACAAAACTTGTCGTTTTTACCGTTATTTCGAACAAAATATTAAATTTTTTAGTTGCATTTTTATGTTGCGCGGGGAAAAAATTTTGGACAATTGAAAATATAAAAAAAATTGAGTTGTGGTGATTAAAACACACGCTTTGGTAATAATTTTTACAAATTTATATTTTTTTTGTGGTTTTATTCATTATTTGTCCATTTTTAACGTCATTTTGAACAATTAATACCAAAATTCTAGCAAAGTGTGTTTTTGTCACCACAACTCAATTGTTTTCATATTGAAAATGATCAAAATGTCGGTGAAATGGAGAATTTCAACCCAAATGACATTAAATTGCATTTAAAAATTAAATATTTGGTTCAAAAATAACACAAAAAAAGAATATTTAAAAGCAAAAATTACTACCAAAGCGTGTGTTGTGTCACCACAATTCAATTTTATAATATGGAGATTGTTCAAAATGTGGGTAAAATGCACAATTTAACCCCACGCAATATGAAAATTCACGTAAAATTTTAAAATTTTGATCAAAATAACGGTAAATAGACAAGTTTAAAAAACAAACTTGTCTTATTTACCGTTATTTCGAAAAAAAATATTAAATTTGTACGCGCATTTCTTTGTTTTGTGGGGTTATATTGTCCATTTCGACCAAATTTTTGAAACAAGTGAAATATACAAAAATAGATTTGTGGTGATAAAAACACACGCTTTGGTAGTAATTTTTGCTAATTTAAATTTTTGTTTAGTATATTTTTTCATTATTTGTCCATTTAAAACGTCATTTTGAACAATTAATACCAAATTTCTACCAAAGTGTGTTTTTATCACCTCAACACCATTATTTCATATTGAAATTGTTCAAAAATGTCGGTTTAATGGAGAATTGCACCCCAAATGACATTCAATTGCACTTAAAAATTAAATATTTGGTTCAAAATTTACGGTTTTTAAACGACACGTTTTTGTGTCAACTTGTCTATTTCACGTTATTTCGATTAAAATAATCAATTTTTTGAGTGCAATTTTATGTCATTTGGGGTGAAATTCTCCATTAACCCATTATATTGTAAAATATAATGGTACATTTTCGTTTCAAAATGGCGTTGAAAGAGACAAATAATGAACAAAAAAAAAAATATTAGGTAGCAAAAAAAAAAACTACAAAAAGCGTGTGTTTTGTCACCACAACTGAATTTTTAGTTATGCAAATTGTTCAAAATGTGCGTAAAATGCACAACTGAACCCCACGCAAATATAAAAATGCACGTCAAAATTTAAAGTTTTGTGTGAAATAACGGTAAATAGACAAGTTTACACAAAAACTTGTCCCGTTTTGCAGTTATTTCGAACAAAAATATAAAATTTTTTACGTGCATTTTTTTGTTGCGCAGGGTTAAATGGTCCCATTTTCACCCACATTTTGGGACAATTGAAATATAAAAATTGAGTTGTGGTGATTAAACACACGCTTTGGTATTAATTTTTGCTAATTATAATTTTTTTTTGTGTTTTTATTCATTATTTTTATCCATTCGAACGTCATTTTGAACAATTTAAACTTTAACTCTACAAAATGTGTTTTTACCACCACAACTCAATTAATTATTTAAATATTGTTTAAAATGTCGGTTACATGGAGAATTTTTAGCCAAAATAAAATTAAATTGCCCTTAAAAATTAAATATTTGGTTTCAAAATAACACAAAAAAATATTTAAGAAGCAAAAATTACTACCAAAGCGTGTGTTTTGTCATCAGAACTCAATTTTTTTTTTTTATTTGTCTTGTTTAAAAATGTGGGTAAAAATGCACAATTTTATACCCACTCAACATCAAAATGCACGTAAAAAATTTTAAATTTGGTTCGAAATAGCGGTAAATAGACAAATTCACACAAAAATTTGTCTGTTTTTACCGTTATTTCGAAAAAAAAATATTAAATTTTTAAGTGCATTTTTCATGTCGCGCTGGGTTAGATGGTCCATTTTTACTCACATTTTTGGACACTTGAAATATAAAAAAAAAATTTAGTTGTGTTTCTGAAAACACATGCTTTGGTTGTAAGTTTTTGCTGATTATTATTTTTTTTATGTGTTTTTAATTCACTATTTGTCCATTTGAACGTCATTTTGAACAATTAATACCAAAATTCTTCCGAAGTGTGTTTTTATCATTTACAACTCAATTGTTTAATATTGAAATTGTTCAAAATGTCGGTTTAAATGGAGAATTAAACCCAAAAAGGACATTAAAATTGCACTTAAAAATTAAATATTTGATTAAAAATAACACTAAAAAAATATAAATAAGCAAAAATTACCACCAAAGCGTGTGTTTTGTCACCACAATTCAATTTTTTAAGTATTTAAATTGTTCAAAATGTGGGTAATATACACAATTTTATCCCACGCAATATAAAAAACGCACGTAAAAAATTTTAAATTTTGTTCGAAATAACGGTAAATAGACAATTGAACGTCATTTGGAACAATTAATACCAAAATTCTACCAAAGTAAATTTTTATTACCACAACTCAATTGTTTCATATTTAAATTGTTCAAAATGTCGGTTAAATGGAGAATTCCTCTTCAAATAAAATTTAATTGCAACTTTAAAATTAAATATTTCGTTTAGAATAATGGTAAAAAACAAGAACTTTGGTGTCAACTTGCCTGTTTTACTGTTATTTCGATAAGAATAGTTTAATTTTTAGGTGCATTTTTATGTCATTTGGGGTAAATTTCTCCATTTACTTACGTATAATTTTTGTTAACATTTTGGTACATATCGTTTCAAAATGACGATCAAATGGACCAAACATAAACACAAAACACAAAAAAAAAATATTAATTGGCAAAACTTACTCCTAATGCGTGTGTTTTTGTCACCTGACCTCAATTTTTTGATATTAAAATTGTTCCAAATGGGGGTAAAAACGGACCATTTAACCCCGCGCAACATAAAAAATGCACGTAAAAAATTTAATATTTGGTTCGAAATAACGGTTTAACAGACAAGTTTTGTGAACTTGTCTATATACCGTTATTTCAATCCAAATTTTAAATTTTTTCGTGCATTTTTTATATTGCGTATGGTTAAAATTTTGGACAATTGAAATATAAAAAAATTGAGTTCTGGTGATATAACACACGCTTTGGTAGTAATTTTTGCTAATTAATATTTTTTTTTTGTAATTATTCATAATTGGTCCATTTGAAACGTCATTTTGAACAATTAATACCAAAATTCTACCAAATTGTGTTTAATCACCACATCTCAATTGTTCAAAATGTCGGTTAAATGGAGAAATTTCAGCCCAAAATGACATTAATTTGTACTTAAAAAATAAAATATATGGTTCAAAATAACACAAAAAAAAAAATATTAATAAGAAAAAAATTACTACCAAAGCGTGTGTTTTGTCACCACAATTCAATTTTAAAGAATTTGAATTGTTTCAAAATGTGGGTAAAAATGCACAAATCTTACCCCACGCAACATCAAAATGCACGTAAAATTGTAAAAATTTTGTTCGAAATAACGGCAAATAAACAAATTTAAGCAAAATATGTCTATTATACCGTTATTTCGAACAAAATATTAAATTTTTTAGGTGCTATTTTTTATGTTGCGTGGGATTATATTGGCCATTTTTGAAACTATTTTGAACAATTGGAATATACAAAATAGATTTGTGGTGATAAAACACACGCTTTGGTGGTAATTTTTGTTTTGTTTGTATTTTGATTCATTATTTGTCCATTTGTACGTCATTTTGAACGATAAGTTACAAAAATTCTACCAAAAGTACTTGAATCACCACAACTCAATTAATTCATTTTTAAAAATTTTCAAAATGTCGGTTTAATGGAGAATTTCCCCCAAATGACATTAGATTGCACTTAAAAATTAAAAATTTGGTTCAAAATAACGGTTAAAAACGACACGTTTTGTGTCAACTTAGCTATTTACCGTTATTGCGATTAAGATAATTACTTTTAAGTTTTCAATTTTATGTCATTTGGGGTGAAATTTTCCATTTACCCATTATTTTGTAAAGATTTTGGTACATTTCGTTCAAAATGGCAATTCAAATGGACAAATTATGAACTAAAAAACAAAAAAAATAGAGTTTTTGTCACCACAACTTAGTTTTTTTATATTTAAATTGTTTCAATATGTGCGTAAAAATGCACAACTTAACCCCACGCAATATAAAATGCACGTAAAAAATTTTAAAATTTGGTGCAAAATAACGGTAAATAGACAAGTTAACACCAAAATAATCTGTTTTTACCATTATTTCGAACAAAAAATTAAATTTTTGGTGCATTTTTATGTTTCGCGGGGTACTATGGTCCATTTTTACCCACATTTCGGACAATTAAAATATGAACAATTGAGTTGTGGTGATAAAGCACACGCTTTGGTAGTAATTTTTTGCTTATTTATATTTTTTTTTGTTTTTTTATATTCATTATTTATCCATTTGAAAATCATTTTGAAACAATTAATATCAAAATTCTACTAAAGTTAATTTTATCACCACAACTCATTTGTTAATATTAAAATAGTTCAAAATGCCGGTTAAATGGAGAATTTTCAGCCCAAAATTACAGTTAATTGCACTTAAAAAACTACACATTTGTTTCAAAATAACACAAAAAAAAATATTAATAAGCAAAAATTACCACCAAAGCGTGTGTTTTTGTCACCACAACTCAATTTTTTTTATATATATATTGTTAAAAATGTGCGGTTTTAATGCACTATTTAACACCACGCAACATCAAAAATGCCCGTGAAAATTTAAATTTTGACTCGAAATAACGGTAAAAAGGCAAATTTACACACTATTTGTCTGTTTTTACCGTTATTTCGAACAAAATATAAAAATTTTTACGTGCATTTTAATGTCGCGCGGGGTAAAAATGGTCCATTTTACTCACAATTTGGACACTTGATATTTTTTTTTGTGTTTTTAATTCATTATTTGTCCATTTGAAACGTCATTTTGAACAAGAAATACCAAAAATTCTATCAAAGTGTGTTTTTATCACCACAACTCAATTGTTTTCATATTGAAATGGTTTCAAAATGCCGGTTAAATGGAGAATTTCACCCAAAAATGACATTAAACTGCACTTAAAAATTAAATATTTTGGTTCGAAAATAACACAAAAAAAAAAAAATAAAATAAGCAAAAATTACTACCAAAGCGTGTCAGTTACATGTTATAACATGTTACGACCTGAAAATAATAATGCACATGATGCTATTCTCTTTTAAATAGAATTTCATCAAATAAGCAAAACCCATAAAAAAAAGGTTGCGATTTTAAATATTTTATTATTGTAAAACGAAATGCGTAAGATTTCCATAATCATTATTTAGAACGGAAATTAATAATTTCGCAACTAAGAAATTGCACACATAAATTAAATTTAAATGAAAAATGCTTAGTAAGCAAATTAGCAAGACAGAACAAATATAAAAAAAATAATTATGTAGAATAGATTGAATCGTGACTCCAAAAAAGTACACACATTTTAATTATAAGACTTTAATCGTGACTCAAAAAGAGTTCACAATTATAATTTTGGTTTATAATATTATTGAAATAATTTTAAAATAAAAACATTTGAGTTGTGGTAATAAAAACACACTTTAGTAGAATTTTGGCATAAATTGTTTCGAAATGACGTTCAAATGGACAAATAATGAAAAAAAAACACAGAAAAATATTAATTAGCAAAAATAACTACTAAAAGCGTGTGTTTTATCACCACAACTCAATTTTTTTATATTTCAATTGTCCAAAATGAGGGTAAAAATGGACCATTTATTCCCGCGCATAATAAAAATGCACGTTAAAATTCAATATTTTGTTTCGAAATAACGGTAAAAACAGACAAGTTTTTTGTGTAAACTTGTCTATTTACCGTTAATTCGAACCAAATTTTAAATTTTAACGTGCATTTTTATATTAAGTGGGGTTAAATTGTGCATTTTGCCCACATTTTGAACAATTTAAATATCAAAAAATTGAGTTGTGGGGGACAAAACACATGCTTTGGTAGTAATTTTTTGCTAATTAATATTTTTTTTGTGTTTTTGTTCATCATTTGTCCCATTTTTAATGTCATTTTGAACGACATGTACCATAATCTTAACAAAGAAATGGGTAAGTGGAGAATTTCACCCGAAATGACATTAAATTGCAACTAGAAATTAAATATTCTAATAGAAATAACGTTTAATAGAGAAGTTGACATTTAACTTGTCGTTTTAACGGTTATTTTTGAACCAAATATTTTATTTTTGAACGGCAATTTAATTTTCATTTGGGCTGAAACTTTTCATTAAACCGACATTTTGAACAATTTTAATATGAAACAATTGAGTTGTGGTGATAAAATTAACTTTGGTAGAATTTGTTATTATTTGTTCAAATTGACGTTCAAATTTAGAAATAATAAGTTTAAAACACAAAAAAAAATGTAAATAAGCCAAGTTTTACTACCAAAGCGTGTGTTTTTATCACCACAATTTTAATTTTTTTATGTTTTTTCAATTGTCCAAAATGAGTGTTAAATGGACCATTTACCCCGCGCAACATAAAAAATAAACTTTAAAATTAAATTATTTTTTTTCGAAATAACGGTAAAAAACAGACAAGTTTTTGTGTAAACTTGTCTATTAACGGTTATTTCAAACCAAATTTAAAAATTTTTTGCGTGCATTTTATATTGCGTGGGGTTAAATTGTGCATTTTACCCACATTTTTGAACAATTTTAATAAAAAAAGATTGAATAGTGGTGACAAAACACACGATTAAGTAGTAATTTTTTGCTAATTAATATTTTTTTTTGTGTTATTTTGAACCAAATATTTCTTTTTTTAAGTGCAATTTAATGTCCATTTGGGGTCAAATTCTCTATTATACCGACATTTTGATCATTTTCAATATGAAAACAATTGAGATGTGGTGAAAAAAACACACTTTGGTAGAATTTTTAGTATTAATTGTTCATAATGACGTTCAAATGGACAAATAAGGAATAAAAAATACAAAAAAAATATTTATAAGCAATAATTATTACCAAAACCGTGTGTTTTTATCATCACAACTGAAACTTTTTTTATATTTCAATTGTTCAAAATGTGAGTAAAATGGACCATTTGACCCCCGAGCAACATAAAAATGCACCTAAAAATTTAATATTTTTGTTCGAAATAACGGTAAAACAGACAAGTTTTGTGTAAAATTGGTCTATTTACCGTAAATTTCGAACCAAATTTTAAGTTTTTTCGTGCATTTGTATATTGCGTAAGGTTAAATTGTTTATTTTTACCCAAATTTTGAACAATTTCAATTTAAAAAAACTGAATTATGGTGACAAAACACACGTTTCGGTAATAATTTTTGGAATTTTAATATTTTTTTTTTTTGTTATTTTGGATTAAATATTTAATTTTAAAGGGCAATGTAATGTAATTTGGGCTAAAATTTTCCATTTAACCGACATTTTGAAATATTTTAATATGAAAACAATTGAGTTGTGGTGATAAATCACACTTTGGTAGAATTTTGGTATGAATTGTTCAAAATGACGTTCAAATGGACAAATAATGAATAAAAACACAAAAAAAAATATAAATAAGCAAAAATTACTACCAAGGCATGTGTTTTTATCACCACAACTCAATTTTTATATATATTTTTAATTGTACAAAATGTGGGTAAATTGGACAATATAAAACCGCGCAACATTAAAAATGCACGTAAAAATTTAAATATTTTGTTCGAAATAACTGTAAAAACAGACAAGTTTTGTGTAAACTTGTGTACTTACCGTTATTTTTGAACCAAATTTTTAATTTTGACATGCATTTTTTATATTGCATGGGGTTTAAATTATTGCATGGGGTTAATTTTAATATGAAAACAATTGAGTTGTGGTGATAAAATTAACTTTGTTAGAATTTTTGGTATTTATTGTTTAAAATGACGTTCAAATGGACAAATAATGAATGAAAAACATAAAAAAAAAATATAATTAGCCAAAGTAAACTACCAAAGCGTGTGTTTTTATCACCACAACTCAATTTTTTTATATTTAAATTGTCCAAAATGTGGGTAAATGAACCATTCAACCACGAGAAAACATAAAAATGCATTTTAACATTTAAACTTTTGTTCAAAATAACGGTAAAAACAGACAAGTTTTTGTGTAAAACTTGTGTATTTGCCGTTATTTCGAATCAAATTTTAAATTTTTACGTGCATTTTTATGTTGCATAACATTTTTTGTGTTGTTTTGAACCAAAATATTTCATTTTTAAGGGCAGTTTTAATGTCATTTGGGGTGAAATTCTCCATTAAACCGACATTTTGAACAATTTCAATATGAAACAATTGAGTTGTGGTGATAAAACACACTTTAGTAGAATTTTGGTTTTTAATTGTTCAAAAAATGACGGTCAAATGGACAAATAATAAGTAAAAACACAAAAAAAAAATATTAATTAGGAAAAATTACTATCAAAGCGTGTGTTTTTGTGACCACAATTCAAATTTTTTTATATTTTGAATTGTTTCAAATGTGGGTTAAATGGGCCAATTACCCCGCGCCACTTAAAAATGCACGTGAAAAAATTTAATATTTTATTCGAAATAACGGTTAAAAACAGACCAAATTCGTGAAAAACTTGTCTATTCACCGTTATTTCGAAAACAAATTTTAAATTTTATGTGTTTTTTTATATTGCATGGGGTTCAATTGTGCATTTTACCCACAGTTTTGAACACTTTAAATATAATAAGATTGAATTGTGGTGACAAAAACACACGATTAAGTAATAAGTTTTTGCTTATTACTATTTTTTTTTGTGTTATTTTTGAACCAATTATATCTTTTTTGAAGTGCAATTAATTTAAATTATCATTTGGGGTGAAATTCTCTATATAACCGACATTTTGAACAATTTTCAATATGAAACAATTGAGATGTGGTTGATATAACACACTTTGGTAGAATTTTGGTATTAATTGTTCAAAATGACGTTCAAATGGACAAATAAGGAATATGAAAACACAAAAAAAAAATATTAATTAGCAATATTTTACTACCAAAGCGTGTGTTTTATCATCACAACTAAAAATTTTTTTATATTTCAATTGTTCAAAAATGTGGGTAAAATGGACCATTTTTACCCCGTGCAACATAAAAAATGCATGTCAAAAAATATAATATTTTTGTTCGAAATAACGGTAAAAAACAGACAAGTTTTGTGAAAACTTGTCTATTTCCGTTATTTCGAACCAAATTTTAAATTTTTGACGTACATTTTTAGAATGCGTGTAGTTATATTGTGCATGAAAACCCACATTTTTAAACAATTTTTAATATAAGATAATTGAATTTTGGTGACAAAACACACGGTTTAGTAGTAGTTTTTTGCTTATTAATATTTTTTTTTCTGTTATTTTGAACCGAATATTTTAATTTTTTAAGTGCAATTTAATGTCATTTGCGTGCCAATTTAATGTCATTTTGAATGATATGTACCAAAATCTTAACAAAATTATGGGTAAATGGAGAATTTCACCCCAAATGACATAAAATTGCACCTATAAATAAAATATTTTTACGAGATAACGATAAATAGACAAGGTGACAAAAAAACTAGTCGTTTTTTACCGTTATATTGAACCAAATATTTAATTTTTTTAGTGCCATTTTTTTGTCATTTTGGGTAAAAATTCTCCCTTTACCCGACATTTTGAACAATTTTAATATGAAAACAATTTGCGTTAAGGTGATAAAAACACAACTCAATTGTCATTTTGAACGATATAAACCAAAATTTTAACAAGTAAAAGTGTAAATGGAAAATTTTTACCCCAATTGACTTTTAATTGCACCTTAAAGTTAATAATTTTAATCGAGATAACGGTAAATAGACAGATTGACAAAAAAACTTGTCGTTTTCACCGTTATATTGAACCAAGTATTTAATTTTTTAAGTGCAATTTTTTTGTCATTTGGGGTGAAATTCTCCGTTTAACCGACATTTTGAACAATTTAAATATGAAACAATTGAGTTGTGGTGATAAAATAACTTTGGTAGAATTTTGGTATTAATTGTTCAAAAATTACGTTTAAATAGACAAATTATGAATAAAAATACAAAAAAAAAATATAAATTAGCAAAAATTACTACCAGAGCGTGGTTTTTATCACCACAAATCTATTTATGTCTATGCCAATGGTTTCAAAAATTTGGGGTATAATGGACAATATAACCCCTCGCAACATAAAAAATGCACGTACAAATTTAATATTTTTGTTCAAAATAATGGTAAAAACAGACAAGTTTTGTGTTAACTGGTCTACTAACCGTTGTTTTTAAAACCAAATTTTAAATTTTTTTCGTGCAATTTTATATTGCGTAAGGTTAATTGTGCATTTAACTCACATTTTGAACAATTTAAATACTATTAAAGTTGAATTGTGTTGACAAAATACACGAATAAGAAGTTATTTTTTGCTTATTAATATTTTTTTTTGTTTTATTTTGAACCAAAAATTTTCTGTTTTAAGTGCATTTAAATGTCATTTGGGGTGTATTCTCCATTTAACCGACATTTTGAACAATTTCAATATGAAACAATAAGGATGTGGTGATAAAACACATTTTGGTAGAATTTTGGTATTAATTGTTCAAAAATGACGTTCAAATGGACAAAAAAAGGAATAAAAACACAAAAAAAATATAAATTAGCAATTATTAATACCAAAGCGTGTGTTTTATCATCACAACTCAATTTTTTTATATTTCAATTGATCAAATTGTGGGTAAAATGGACCATTTTACCCCGCGCAACATAAAAAATGCACGTAAAAATTTTAAACTCTGTTCGAAATAACGGTTAAACAGACAAGTTTTGTGTAAAACATGTCTATTTACCGTTATTTCGAACCAAAACTTTAAATTTTAACGTCCATTTGTATATTGCGTGGGGTAAAACTGTGCATTTAACCCAAATTCTGAACAATTTGAATATAAAAAAAATTGAATTGTGGTGACAAAACACACGCTTTGGAAGTAATTTTTTAACAACTAATATTTATTTTTTGTGTTATTTTGAACCCAATATTTAATTTTTTAAGTGCAATTTAATGTCATTTGGGGTACAATTCTCCATTTAACCGACATTTTGAACAATTTCAATATGAAAAAAAATATATATAAAATATATGAGTTGTGGTGATTTAACACACTTTGGTAGAATTTTGATATAAATTGATCAAAATGACGTTTCAAATGGACAAATAATGAATAAAAACAGAAAAAATATATAAATTTGCAAAAATTACTACCAAAACGTGTGTTTTTATCACCAAAAACTCAATTGTTTTATGTTTTAAATTGTCCAAAATGTCGGTTAAATGGACCATTAACCCCGCGCAACATAAAAAATGCATGTAAATGCATGTACATTTTTACCCACATTTTTGAACAATTTTAATATCAAATAATTGAGTTGCGGTGACAAAACACACGCTTTTGGTATTAATTTTTGCTAATTTATTTTTTTTTTGAATTTTTTATTCATTATTTGTCCATTTTAAACGTCCTTTTGAACAAGTAATACAAAAATTCTGAAGTATACAAAACTTCCGAAGTGGGTTTTTATTTCCACAACTCAATTGTTTTCATATTGAAATTTATCAAAATGTCGGTAAATTGAAGAATTTCACCCCGAATGATACTAAACTGCACTTTAAAATTAAATATTTGGTTCAAAAATAACGGTTTGAACGACAAGTTTTTTTCACAACTTGGCTATTTAACGTTATTTTTGATTAAAAAGGTTTAATTTTTAGTGCAATTTAATGTCATTTGGGCTGAAATTCTCCATTTAACCGACATTTTGAACAATTTTTAAATGACACAATTTTTGTTGTGGTGATTTAACATTCTTTGGTAGAATTTAGGTATTTTTAGTTCAAAATGACATTCAAATGGACAAATAAGGAATAAAAAACACATAAAAAAAAATATCATCAAAAATTACTACCAAAGCATGTGTTTTTATCATCACAACTCAATTTTTTTTAAATTTCAATTGTTCAAAATGTGGGAAAAATGGACCAATAAACCCCATGCAACATAAAAAATGCAAGTTAAAAACTTAATATTTTGTTCAAAATAACGGTAAAACAGACAAGTTTTTATGTAATTTTTGTGTTAACTTGTCTATTTACCGGTATTTCGAACCGAATTTTAGATTTTTACGTGCATTTTTATATAACGTCAGGTTTTACTTGTGCATTTTACCCACATTTTGAAACAATTTAAATATCAAAAAATTGATATAAGATGACAAAACACACGCTTTAGTTTGTAGTTTTTTGCTAATTAATATTTTTTTTTTAACAGAATAATGAGAAAATGGAAAAATGTCACCCCAAATGACATAAGATTGCACCTAAAAATAAAAAATTTTAATCGAAATAAAGGTAAATATACAAGTATACACAAAATTTGCCGTTTTATCCGTTATTTTATTAACATAAATCTATTTTATGTGTATTCCAATTCTTCAATATGTAGGTAAAATGGACCATATAACCCCACGCAACATCAAAATGCACGTTAAAGTTTAATGTTTTGTTCGAAATAAAGGTAAAATAGACAAATTTTGTTTTAAGATTGTCTATTCACCGTCATTTCGAAAAAAATTTAAATTTTTACGTGCAGTTTCATATTGCGTGGGGTTTAATTGTGCATATTATCCACATTTTGAACAATTTAAATATAAAAACTTGAATTGTGGTGACAAAAACCCACGCTTTAGTACTAATTTTTGCTAATTAATATTTTTTTGTAATTTGTTTTCATTATGTGTTCATTTAAAACGACATTTTGATCGACATGTACTAAAATCTTCACAAAACAATGGGTAACTGAAGAATAAACCCCAAATGACATAAAATTGCACCTTGATATTAAATATTCTAATCGAAATAACGGTGAATAAAAACGTTGACACACGACTTGTCGTTTTTACTGTTATTTTGAACCAAATATTTAATTTTAAATGCCAACTAATGTCATTTAGAGTGAAATTCTCCATTTAACTGACATTTTGGACAATTCAAATATGAAACAATTGAGTTGTGGTGATAAAAATAACTTTGGTTGAATTTTGGTATTTCTTGTTCAAAATGACGTTCAAATGGACAAATAATGAATAATAACACAAAAAAAATTATAAATTAGCAAAAACTACTACCAAAGGTTGCGTTTCATCACCATTACTCAATTTTTTTATATTTCAATTGTCCAAAATGTGGGTAAAATAGAACATTTAACTCCGCCCCAAAAAAAAATGCACGTAAAACTTTAATATGTTGTTCGAAATAACGGTAAAACAGACAAATAAAGTGTAAACTTATCTATTTACCGTTATTTCGAACCAAATTGTTTAATGTTAACGTGCACTTTTATATTGCAAGGAGTTAAATTGTGCATTTAACCCACATTTTGAACAGTTAAAATATCAAAAAATTGATTTGAGGTGACAAAACACACGCTTTGGTAGTAATTTTTGTTAATTAAAATTTTTTTTGTGTTTTTGTTCATTTTTTATCCATTTGAACGTCATTTTGAATAAAACGTACCAAAATCTTTAAAAAATATTGGGTAAATGCAGAATTTTACCTCAAATGACATACAATTGCACCTAAAAATTAATAATTTTAATCGAAATAACGGTTAAATAGACAAGTTGACATAAAATTTGTCGTTTGTGACGGTTTTTTGAACCAAATATTTAATTTTTAAGTGCAGTTTAAAGTCGTTTGGGGTGATATTCTCCATTTAACCGACATTTTGAACAATTTCAATATGAAACAATTGAGTTGTGGTGATAAAATTAACTTTGGTAGAATTTTGGTATTAATTGTTCAAAATGAAGCTCAAATGGACAAATAATGAATCAAAATACAAAAAATATATAAATAAGCAAAAGTAACTATCCTGTTTTATGGAAAGTAAAGGTTGCAGTATACTACTTTAATTTATTGTTATATTTTATATTTTATATGTGTACAAATTTTTTATGTCAAAATGCTTTTAAAGTTTAATTTTTATATTATTTTTTTATATTATTAAATTATTTTTTTACATTTCATTTGATTTTCTTATATATTTTTTTCTTTATTTTTGTTAATTTTTACATATACCGTAATAATGTTCTGTATTTATAGTGCAGTTACTTGCTGCTACGTAAATTTTTTTAAATTTTAACTGTGCATTGGATTATTTGAATGTAATTATTGCTTCTTGTGTCCATGAGTAAATTTTCTAAATTGCTTCAAAAAAGAACTGCGTAAATAATATTTTTCTTAATGTTGATGAATGCTCATTGCAGTCAAAATCGTATAGATCCCAATAAGAAAAAGTTAAACATTATTCAACTCAATGTCCGTGGTATGAATAAATTGGGTAAACTTGATGATGTTCTTATATTTTGTGAAAGAATAAATGAAGATATCGATATACTTGTACTTAGTGAAACTTGGGTTCATAGCATAAAAACCATATCTTTTAAAATAAATAATTTTCATAATATTTTTTCTTGCCGTGATGATCGAGCTGGCGGTGGCTAAGTAGTTTTTATTAAAAATCATTTGAATTTTAAAATTTTACAATGCGATGATGGAAATTATCCATTTCATTTTATTTGTATTGAACTTTCTGGCCTAGCAGCAACTAAACTGTGTGCTTTCTATAGACCACCTGCTTCCGATATTAGTTTATTCAACCATTTTTTGGAGAACTTTTTGGAAAGTTTTGTTAATACCAATTACGATACAATTAATGTTGGCGACTTAAATATTCCAGCTAATAAAGATTGGAATATAGTTTCTAATTATAACAACATTTTAATTAGTTCTGGGATGATTGTTACTAATACGTTTGCTACTAGATCTTTGGTGGTATGAATACGAATTGAACCATGTCCTTAGGATTTTGATACGTTTGTGAAATCTTGTAGTGAGCACGGTGATGACTTGTTCCTCGTTTCAATGGTTGCATATAAATAAGACTCACGGTATATTTAATTACATAAATTATTTGTACTAAAATTTTACATAAAATATTCACAATATTTGTATTATAGTGTATTATATTAATTAAGAAGTATTTTTGATGCGTGTTTTTATTTCGATTCGATTAAGGAATTCTGTGTCATAATCAGGATATTTAATTAGTTATATTTTAATTTGATATACATTTTTTAATACAAGTTATCGTACTAAAGAACAGAAAAAACTAATTACAAAATCAATGAAAAACTAACGAACATTGTTTCTCAAAGTTAACTTGAATTATACAAAAAAAACTATTTACATGAGTTGTATACTCAACTTTTCATTTAAGGTGCCAGAAATTTAGATAATCAATCACAAATAAATTTAAGAGCGAGGTGTGAAGAAGCACTAAAATACCATGCGACACCACAAATACTCCCCTCCCAGAGAAATCGAAGATCTATCGACCAAGTATCAATCTGGTAGGAGCCCTGGATACACGACCTGACCTTGTAATATTTGTCGTTTTCTGTGACAAGTCGAATCGAACCCGTTTGCGAACTTTCGGCTCTTCATTAGAAAATTTAGGTCCGTCGGCTGAAATAATATCTTCTGATTCGTGAGTCGGTATAAGAAGGCCAGTCTGTACAGTTGAAGTGTCCGTATTCTGTGATTGATTGTCAGAGTAGCATGGTTTAAGTCTGTCAATGGAAATTTTTGGTATGCCGTCCGTTTAGGTCTAAAGTGTAAAATTTATCTGTACGATCGATAACCAAAAACGGTCCAGTGTAAGGTGGTTGTAAGGATTTGCGTACCGCATCCGTTTGTAAAAAAACATGCGAGCTAGTCAGAAGATCGTTACTGATGAAAATTTTATCCGAAGTATGTCGAGAAGCTGGTACAGGTCGAATTTCACCAAAGTGTCGTCTTAAATTGTAATAAAGTCAGATTGTAAAATTTGATCGTTCGTAGCGTCTAAAAATGTTCCAGGAACTCGAGTCGTACATCCGTAAACCAGTTCAGCTGGAGTAGCTTTTAGTTCGTCACTGTAAGTCGTTCGTTATCCTAGTAAGATTGAGGGAAGAACACTAGTCCAATCAGATCGATTGTAGCACATAATGGCAGATTTGATGACACGATGCCATCTTTCAATCATGCCGTTACATTTAGGATTGTAACTAGTTGTTCTCCTTCGTTCAAAACCGAGTAAGTTAGCCAGTTCGTGAAATAGTTGTGATTCGAATTGCATGCCTTGGTCCGTAACAATGGACTCTGGCACACCAAAGCGAGCTATCCAATGCGAATCGACAGCAAAAGCAACAGTTGCAGCAGTTATATCAGCCACTGGAATCGCCTCGGGCCAGCGTGTGTATCTATCAATCAATGTAACGCAATACCGCTGATTATCAGAAACAGGTAACGGACCAATGATATCCAGATGAATAATCGAAAAGCGTTGAGAAGTTAACTTGTAAGTACCAAGTGGAGATTTTGTATGACGAGAAACTTTAGCCTTTTGGCAAGCGACACAACTTTGAGCCATCTTCTGCACGTGTTTTTTAATTGATGGCCAGATTACATTCTGAGTCAAAAGTTTAATGGAAGCTTTGACGCCAGGATGAGACAGATTATGAAAAGCCTCGAAAACTTGTTTTCGGAAATTTAAGGGTTTGAATGGTCTAGGTGTGTTACAAGAAGCATCGCAATAAATTAATTGTTTGGAATTGAAGGAAACGGGAAATTCCTCAAATTTGATAACAGAGTTACTCCTTAAAAGTTCTTGAAGTTCCTTATCATTGGTTTGAGCATCTGCGATGATAGCATAATCAATGCTTTCAGGGATAGAAAGTTGATTAATGCGTGAAAGTGTATCTGCGACTACATTGTCCAGACCAGAAATGTGTTGAATATCGGTCGTGAATTGACCAATGAAATCTAAGTGTCGAAATTGACGAGGAGATGCTTTTTCCAGTTTCTGATTAAAAGCGTAGATAAGTGGTTTATGATCGGTATAGAGCGTAAAAATACGACCTTCAAGAAGATGTCGAAAATGTTTTACACCCGAATAAGCCGCGAGAAGTTCACGATCATAAGCACTATATCTTTTTTGCGTATCATTGAGACGTACCGAAAAGAAACCGAGTGGTTTCCAAGTATCCGAAACAAGCTGCTGAACCACTGCTCCGATCGCAGTATCGGAAGCGTCAACCATGATGGCCAGAGGAGCTGATGATAATGGATGACAGAGTAAAGTCGCGTCCGTAAGTTTCGTTTTACAATTTTCAAATGCTTCAGTAGCCGCAACTGACCATTTAATTGGAACTTGACTGTTCTTAGTATACCCTTTCAGGTAGTCATTCAACAATTCCTGGTCCGCAGCAGCACCAGGAATGAAGCGGCGATAAAAGTTTATCATGCCTATAAAAGTTTATCATAATTTCGAGAGGCAATGAGCACATCGTCCAAATAAACAAAGCAGAAATCCAGACCGCGTAGTGCTGCCTTTGGAACGACTGTGCTGCATTCCTCAGGCCGAAAGTCATTCTGCAAAATTCAAAAAGTCCAAAAGGTGTCGAAATTGCTGTCTTCGGAATGTCTGCCGGTTCAATGGGAATTTGATGGTAGGCCTGAACAAGATCTATTGTTGTAAATATAGTGCAACCCTCGAGTCATTGCGTAAAATCTTGAATGTGTGGAATTGGGTACCTGTCCGGAATTGTGACTTTATTAAGCGCACGAAAGTCTCCACAAGGTCTCCACTTTCCATTCTTTTTAGGGACCATATGCAATGGACTTGACCAAGGGCTGCTACTAGGTCGACAAATCCCGAGTTTCATCATTTTTTCGAATTCTGTCTTCGCGATAATGAATTTGTCTGGTGCTAGTCGTCGTGGTCTGCATGCAACCGGTGGTCCGTTCGTTTCTATTTTATGAATCACGTCATGTTTTAAATAATCAATGTTTATGTTACCATGAATGACTGTTAAAAATTTTGAAACAACGTTGAAAACTCCTGGATCCATTGCTGACCTGTCGATCCTAGATACAGTAGTTTGGTCAAAGCTGGAAGTAGTTCCGGTTGTATACAACGAGGTTAGCGGATCAAAAAGTCTTTGCTTCTGTATATCAACCAGCAGACCAGTTTTACACAAAAAATCCGCGCCGATAATAGGCATCGACACGTCAGCAACAATAAACTCCCAGGTGAATTCGCGGCGCAGTCCAATGTCTAGTCTTAAAAATTTTGTACCGTAAGCGTCAACTGAAGAACCGTTCGCAGCAAACAACTTGAAGGATGGATCGACCCTTGGGTTCCGAACAAAACGGGCTGGCAATACAGAGACATCTGCGCCTGTGTCTATTAAAAAATATGTCTGAAGAAAAATTTCGAAAATTAAAAGGCGGTAAGTTTTAGTAATGTCATTACACCCCGCCACTTGTGAATGACAATTTAGTTTTTTGGAACATTGCTATCGGATAACTTGTTTGAACTAAATTTACAATTTGGCTTGCATTTTAAAGCTTTTGTGCCGAAATGATGGTGATACAAGCAAATAAAATTATTTTCGGCTGAAGGATTGCCATAAAATGTATTTCTATGATTTGGAGAATTGTTCCGAGAGTAGTTATTTTTTGAATTCGACCTAGAATGATTAGGACTTTGTGAATTTGAAACAGACCGAGATCTATAATTTTGATTTACAATTTCCGCAATTTCCGATAGCAATGTTCTTTTAAATTCCGAAAGCTTTTGGTCCATGGTAAAATTTGAATTCGGAGTAGAACTGCATGAAACAGAAGTCTCTATAGCATCAACTCGCGAGTGATTCATTATTTCATGCACATTGTCAGCCCGTTCTGCAAGGACCGACAGTGAGACGTCATTTTCAAATGGTGTAAGCACCATTTGAACGGTCTGGGGCAACTTCTTCATCCAAAGTTGACGAAGGGTCGCTTCGTTGAAATTGTTCCCAGCATTCAACTTCATGGCGCTCAACAGTTGAGACGGCTTCCTGTCTCCAAGAGCCAAACCATGAATCAAGTTGTTCAACTTGATCTTTTCCGACTCGCCCAGAACTCGAATTACCTCCCCTTTAAAAGAAGTATAAGGGGTATTTCCCCTAGGACCGGTTATCAAATATGCGAATGTGTCATGCAATCGTGCGTATAAAGCACCAACCGCATGAGCATACCTGGTCGCTTCTACCGTAATCTCTGCCACTGTGAACTGCTGCTCGAGTATCTCAAACCACACACTAGGATTCTGTGTATATAAAGGTTGGGGTGGTTTGAAGGCCACTCGAGCAACAAATCCAGTATTGGCAGAGATATTAGCATTTATCCTCGACTCAGAAGAAGGAGGATTGATATTCCTGTGTGCCACAGCCTTGGCAACAGCATCATTAATTAGGCTAGCAAGCTGAGTGGCTGTCAGAGACATACTAGGTTCCTCAACTGCATTGCTACCTGATGCTGATGACGGGTCTGCAGCACTGGAGGACGCATTGGTACCTGGCGGGTCGTTCACACCATGAACAACACGCCGAAACAAAAACGAAAAAATCAGAAATAAAAACGAAAATACGAACAAAATCAACGCGAAAGACATTTCAAAAAATTAAAACAATAAATATTTTTTAAAACAACAAAAAGGGAAAGAAAAAATAATAATTTATCGGCACCGTTAATTAAATAGCTGAGTACTTACAATTTTTTTTTTTTTTTTGAAGAACGCTGCAGAAATCCGCCGAAAATTTGTGCCGCCCGCTGCCTCGAATGTTGGAAGACTGTGTGTTTATTATGTCCAGTTGATTGAAAAAAACGGCGTCCGCTATTGTTGGTTCTTGATTGTAGATCGTAGATTGTAGATTGTGGATTGTAGTCTTGCCAAATGTTAGTATTCACAATTGCTCAGCACGAGCCCTATCACGTCGGTGTTACTAATTTGGTGGTATGAATACGAATTGAACCATGTCCTTAGGATTTTGATACGTTTGTGAAATCTTGTGGTGAGCACGGTGATGACTTGTTCCTCGTTTCAATGGTTGCATATAAATAAAACTCACGGTATATTTAATTACATAAATTATTTGTACTAAAATTTTACATAAAATATTCACAATATTTGTATTATAGTGTATTATATTAATTTTGTTAAATTTGTAAATATCTATATCATCTCGAATAGCTTCACCCAGCGAAGTACCAACGTCATTAAAGAAATGATTGAACACATTAACAATATCAATTATACTTCTTTATTTTTTATCATTAAAAACGACATTTTCAATTTTAGATTTACTGTTGTTACAATTTAAGAACTGATTTATATTATTCCATAAGTTCTTTTGGCTAACATTGGTTAACATGTTTTTATAAAACCTTTTTTTAGCAAAATATTTCTCAGATGCTATTTTTTTATTGATAGAACAGCAACAATTCCGAGTTTCAATGTAAGAAGAGTTGTATTTGCACTTTTCAACATTCTGTTGCGCTTCAATTTTGCAACAACACCTTTAATAGTTGTAAATTTAGCTACTAAGAAATTATATTGATCACTAATTAATTTAAGAGTTGATTCAAAATTAGTAATATCGAAAACTGTTGTCTTAAGAAACTCGTCAAAACACTCATCAACCTTGCTAAAATCAATAATTTTTTTCTCTAATTTCTGTCGAAAAAACTTTTCTTTAAAGTAAATAGATGAAAAGATAATACTATGATCACTTTTATCTGAGAAAATTGTAGAATTATTTACCGAACAAATATTAGAAAAACTACAAGCAACATGATCAAGAATGTTATTACTAATAGATCTGTGGTGTCGCATGGTATTTTGGTGCTTCTTCACACCTCGCTCTTAAATTTATTTGTGATTGATTATCTAAATTTCTGGCACCTTAAATGAAAAGTTGAGTATACAACTCATGTAAATAGTTTTTTTTGTATAATTCAAGTTAACTTTGAGAAACAATGTTCGTTAGTTTTTCATTGATTTTGTAATTAGTTTTTTCTGTTCTTTAGTACGATAACTTGTATTAAAAAATGTATATAAAATTAAAATATAACTAATTAAATATCCTGATTATGACACAGAATTCCTTAATCGAATCGAAATAAAAACACGCATCAAAAATACTTCTTAATTAATATAATACACTATAATACAAATATTGTGAATATTTTATGTAAAATTTTAGTACAAATAATTTATGTAATTAAATATACCGTGAGTCTTATTTATATGCAACCATTGAAACGAGGAACAAGTCATCACCGTGCTCACCACAAGATTTCACAAACGTATCAAAATCCTAAGGACATGGTTCAATTCGTATTCATACCACCAAATTGGTAACACCGACGTGATAGGGCTCGTGCTGAGCAATTGTGAATACTAACATTTGGCAAGACTACAATCCACAATCTACAATCTACGATCTACAATCAAGAACCAACAATAACGGACGCCGTTTTTTTCAATCAACTGGACATAATAAACACACAGTCTTCCAACATTCGAGGCAGCGGGCGGCACAAATTTTCGGCGGATTTCTGCAGCGTTCTTCAAAAAAAAAAAAAAAATTGTGAGTACTCAGCTATTTAATTAACGGTGCCGATAAATTATTATTTTTTCTTTCCCTTTTTGTTGTTTTAAAAAATATTTATTGTTTTAATTTTTTGAAATGTCTTTCGCGTTGATTTTGTTCGTATTTTTGTTTTTATTTCTGATTTTTTCGTTTTTGTTTCGGCGTGTTGTTCATGGTGTGAACGACCCGCCAGGTACCAATGCGTCCTCCAGTGCTGCAGACCCGTCATCAGCATCAGGTAGCAATGCAGTTGAGGAACCTAGTATGTCTCTGACAGCCACTCAGCTTGCTAGTCTAATTAACGATGCTGTTGCCAAGACTGTGGCACACAGGAATATCAATCCTCCTTCTTCTGAGTCGAGGATAAATGCTAATATCTCTGCCAATACTGGATTTGTTGCTCGAGTGGCCTTCAAACCACCCCAATCTTTATATACACAGAATCCTAGTGTGTGGTTTGAGATACTCGAGCAGCAGTTCACAGTGGCAGAGATTACGGTAGAAGCGACCAGGTATGCTCATGCGGTTGGTGCTTTAAACGCACGATTGAATGACACATTCGCATATTTGATAACCGGTCCTAGGGGAAATACCCCTTATACTTCTTTTAAAGCGGAGGTAATTCGAGTTCTGGGCGAGTCGGAAAAGATCAAGTTGAACAACTTGATTCATGGTTTGGCTCTTGGAGACAGGAAGCCGTCTCAACTGTTGAGCGCCATGAAGTTGAATGCTGGGAACAATTTCAACGAAGCGACCCTTCGTCAACTTTGGATGAAGAAGTTGCCCCAGACCGTTCAAATGGTGCTTACACCATTTGAAAATGACGTCTCACTGTCGATCCTTGCAGAACGGGCTGACAATGTGCATGAAACAAAGAATAACTCGCGCGTTGATGCTATAGAGACTTCTGTTTCATGCAGTTCTACTCCGAATTCAAATTTTACCATGGACCAAAATCTTTCAGAATTTAAAAGAACATTGCTATCGGAAATTGCGGAAATTGTAAATCAAAATTATAGATCTCGGTCTGTTTCAAATTCACAAAGTCCTAATCATTCTAGGTCGAATTCAAAAAATAACTACTCTCGGAACAATTCTCCAAATCATAGAAATACATTTTATGGCAATCCTTCAGCCGAAAATAATTTTATTTGCTTGTATCACCATCATTTCGGCACAAAAGCTTTAAAATGCAAGCCAAATTGTAAATTTAGTTCAAACAAGTTATCCGATAGCAATGTTCCAAAAAACTAAATTGTCATTCACAAGTGGCGGGGTGTAATGACATTACTAAAACTTACCGCCTTTTAATTTTCGAAATTTTTCTTCAGACATATTTTTTAATAGACACAGGCGCAGATGTCTCTGTATTGCCAGCCCGTTTTGTTCGGAACCCAAGGGTCGATCCATCCTTCAAGTTGTTTGCTGCGAACGGTTCTTCAGTTGACGCTTACGGTACAAAATTTTTAAGACTAGACATTGGACTGCGCCGCGAATTCACCTGGGAGTTTATTGTTGCTGACGTGTCGATGCCTATTATCGGCGCGGATTTTTTGTGTAAAACTGGTCTGCTGGTTGATATACAGAAGCAAAGACTTTTTGATCCGCTAACCTCGTTGTATACAACCGGAACTACTTCCAGCTTTGACCAAACTACTGTATCTAGGATCGACAGGTCAGCAATGGATCCAGGAGTTTTCAACGTTGTTTCAAAATTTTTAACAGTCATTCATGGTAACATAAACATTGATTATTTAAAACATGACGTGATTCATAAAATAGAAACGAACGAACCACCGGTTGCATGCAGACCACGACGACTAGCACCAGACAAATTCATTATCGCGAAGACAGAATTCGAAAAAATGATGAAACTCGGGATTTGTCGACCTAGTAGCAGCCCTTGGTCAAGTCCATTGCATATGGTCCCTAAAAAGAATGAAGAGTGGAGACCTTGTGGAGAATTTCGTGCGCTGAATAAAGTCATGTTCAAATTCCGGACAGGTACCCAATTCCACACATTCAATATTTTACGCAACGACTCGAGGGTTGCACTATATTGACAACAATAGATCTTGTCCAGGCCTACCATCAAATTCCCATTGAACCGGCAGACATTCCGAAGACAGCAATTTCGACACCTTTTGGACTTTTTGAATTTTGCAGAATGACTTTCGGCCTGAGGAATGCAGCACAGTCGTTCCAAAGACTAAGATGCATGCAGCACTACGCGGTCTGGATTTCTGCTTTGTTTATTTGGACGATGTGCTCATTGCCTCTCGAAATTATGACGAACATCTCGAACATATTAATTTGACTTTTACTTAATAAGAGGAATATGGACTAATTATTAATGTTGACAAATGTGTTTTTGCAAAAGCGGAAATTATCTTTTTAGGCCATTTGGTAACTGGACAAGGTTTATTACCGTCACATGAACGGGTTCAAGTCAGCAAAAATTTCGAACCACCACTGACTGTTAAACAACTGAAACGATTTTAAGGCATGATAAACTTTTATCGCCGCTTCATTCCTGGTGCTGCTGCGGACCAGGAATTGTTGAATGACTACCTGAAAGGGTATACTAAGAACAGTCAAGTTCCAATTAAATGGTCAGTTGCGGCTACTGAAGCATTTGAAAATTGTAAAACGAAACTTACGGACGCGACTTTACTCTGTCATCCATTATCATCAGCTCCTCTGGCCATCATGGTTGACGCTTCCGATACTGCGATGGGAGCAGTGGTTCAGCAGCTTGTTTCGGATACTTGAAAACCACTCGGTTTCTTTTCGGTACGTCTCAATGATACGCAAAAAAGATATAGTGCTTATGATCGTGAACTTCTCGCGGCTTATTCGGGTATAAAACATTTTCGACATCTTCTTGAAGGTCGTATTTTTACGCTCTATACCGATCATAAACCACTTATCTACGCTTTTAATCAGAAACTGGAAAAAGCATCTCCTCGTCAATTTCGACACTTAGATTTCATTGGTCAATTCACGACCGATATTCAACACATTTCTGGTCTGGACAATGTAGTCGCAGATACACTTTCACGCATTAATCAAATTTCTATCCCTGAAAGCATTGATTATGCTATCATCGCAGATGCTCAAACCAATGATGAGGAACTTCAAGAACTTTTAAGGAGTAGCTCTATTATCAAATTTGAGAAATTTCCCGTTCTCTTCAATTCGAAACAATTAATTTATTGCGATGCTTCTTGTAACACACCTAGGCCATTCATACCCTTAAATTTCTGAAAACAAGTTTTCGAGGCTTTTCATAATCTGTCTCATCCTGGCGTCAAAGCTTCCATTACACTTTTGACTCAGAATGTAATCTGGCCATCAATTAAAAAACACGTGCAGAAGATGGCTCAAAGTTGTGTCGCTTGCCAAAAGGCTAAAGTTTCTCGTCATACAAAATCTCCGCTTGGTACTTACAAGTTAACTTCTCAACGCTTTTCGATTATTCATCTGGATATCATTGGTCCGTTACTTGTTTCTGATAATCAGCGGTATTGCGTTACATTGATTGATAGATACACACGCCGGGCCGAGGCGATTCCAGTGGCTGATATAACTGCTGCAACTGTTGCTTTTGCTGTCGATTCGCATTGGATAGCTCGCTTTGGTGTGCCAGAGTCCATTGTTACGGACCAAGGCATGCAATTCGAATCACAACTATTTCACGAACTGGCTAACTTACTCGGTTTTGAACGAAGGAGAACAACTAGTTACAATCCTAAATGTAACGGCATGATTGAAAGATGGCATCGTGTCATCAAATCTGCCATTATGTGCTACAACCGATCTGATTGGACTAGTGTTTTTCCCTCAATCTTACTAGGATTACGAACGACTTACAGTGACGAACTAAAAGCTACTCCAGCTGAACTGGTTTACGGATGTACGACTCGAGTTCCTGGAACATTTTTAGACGCTACGAACGATCAAATTTTACAATCTGACTTTATTACAATTTAAGACGACACTTTGATGAAATTCGACCTGTACCAGCTTCTCGACATACTTCGGATAAAATTTTCATCAGTAACGATCTTCTGACTAGCTCGCATGTTTTTTTACGAACGGATGCGGTACGCAAATCCTTACAACCACCATACACTGGACCGTTTTTAGTTATCGATCGTACAGATAAATTTTACACTTTAGACCTAAACGGACGGCATACCAAAAATTTCCATTGACAGACTTAAACCATGCTACTCTGACAATCAATCACAGAATACGGACACTTCAACTGTACAGACTGGCCTTCTGGTACCGACTCACGAATCAGAACATATTATTTCAGCCGACGGACCTAAATTTTCTAATGAAGAGCCGAAAGTTCGCAAACGGGTTCGATTCGACTTGTCACAGAAAACGACAAATATTACAAGGTCAGGTCGTATATCCAGGGCTCCTACCAGATTGATACTTGGTCGATAGATCCTCGATTTCTCTGGGAGGGGAGTATTTGTGGTGTCGCATGGTATTTTGGTGCTTCTTCACACTTCGCTCTTAAATTTATTTGTGATTGATTATCTAAATTTCTGGCACCTTAAATGAATAGTTGAGTATACAACTCATGTGAATAGTTTTTTTTGTATAATTCAAGTTAACTTTGAGAAACAATGTTCAGCTGCTTTGCGTAGGTAAATATTATTGTCTTTACACCATAAAAATTGAAATTTGAAGTTGGTTTTATACTTTTAGCTGCACTATACAGTCGTGACTGGAATTTGGTAAGATGCTGAAGCAGAAATTTTCTGATTTTGTAGTGTTGCGGAAAAATTGACATCCAGTTCGTTGTACAGTATCTGCTTCCTTTTCCGAAATGCACTTAAAATTTCGTATTTTGAATCAACTCTTTTAAAAGTAACAATAAATGAATTTTTTAAAAATGAAATTGTTCCTTTGTTCTGATGAACTATTTTTTTTACAGATGTTAAGTCTTCATCCGTGATTGTAACACCAATTTTATCTGCTACTTTGATAATTTCACTATGAACATTTTCACAGCTGGATGGAATGCCGCAAATAACAATATTGTTTTGATTCATTTTTTGATAAGGTTGATCCATTTCAGCTTCCATAGCGTTGATCTTTTCTTTCTGCGCAGCAAATTACACCTCAAGCGCGTTTAGTTTTTGACCAGTCATTTCAGCATTCTAAGTAAGATTATTTATGGTACCTTTCAAATCATCAAATGTTTTACATAAATAATTAAATGATTCCGTCAACGAATCCAATTTGGTTTGCATACCCTGAAGTATTATTACCAAATCACTAAGTTAGGGATTCTAAGCGCTAGTTAAATCATCATTCGTATCATAATCACCATCAATTATAGATGTGTTTGAGCTTAAGCGACAATCAGGGCATAACCATGTAGCAGAACCAAGTTTTAGATCATGAAAAAGTACATAACTGATTTCGGCGCAATAAATATGAAAGAAACTCCCGCACATACCACATTTAATGCCTGGTGCTGTTCTTTTATGAATGTTTCTAAGGCATTTTTCACAATTACCAGACATTATTATTATGACTCACAAAAATTATTATTATGACGCTTGGATTTTTTTTTTGCGCCAAAAATGTAAAATTGTTATTTTAATCAAATCGCACTTAACACTTTTAAAAAAGTTTTTCTCTAAATACTATAAGATAATTAGTTTTTTAGACTATTGTATTATAAAACTTTTTTAAATTTACAAAAAAATATTATTTTATATTTTATTAAAAAAAAAAAAATTTTTGTTTTTGCTTTTTCTGTTTTGTTTTACACAACCTTTCACTTTGAATGTTACGAAAGAATAAAAAGAATTATATAACTCTTTATATAATATAATATAATGAACGAATTAATATCATAAAGGGTCAAATTCTCCATTTAACCGACATTTTGAACAATTTTAATATCAAACAATTGAGTTGTGGTGATAAAAATAACTTTTGTAGAATTTTGGTATTTCTTGTTCAAAATGACGTTCAAATGGACAAAAAATAATAAAAATCTAAAAAAAAACTATAAATTAGCAATAATTACTACTTAAGCAGGTGTTTTATCATCACAACTCAATTCTTTTTATATTTCAATTATTCAAAATGTGGGTCAAATGGACCATTTAACCCCGCGCAACGTAAAAATGCACGTTTATATTTAATGTTTTGTTCGAAAAATGGTAAAACAGAAAAGTTTTGTGTAAACTTGTCTATTAACCGTTATTTTGAACAAAATTTTAAAATTTTGACGTGCTTTTTTATATTGTGTGGGGTTAAATTGTGCATTTTATCCAAACTAAGAACAATTTAAATATAAAAAAATTTAATTGTGGCGACAAAAAACACGCTTTGGTAGTAATTTTTGCTTATAAATATTTATTTTTTGTGTTATGTAGGAACATATATCTAATTTTAAAGTGCAATTTTATGTCATTTGAGGTGAAATTCTCCATTTAACCGACATTTTGAACTATTTTTAAATGAAACAATTGAATTGTGGTGATAAAATAACCTTTGGTAGAATTTTAGTATTAATGGTTTAAAATGACGTTTAAATGGACAAATTATGAATCAACACAAAAAAAATATAAATTAGCAAAAAAAATTTACCAAAGCGTGTGTTTTATCACTCCAATTCGTTTTTTTTATATTTCAATTGTCCAAAATGTGGGTAAAATAGAACATTTAACCCCGCGCAATTTTAAAATGCACGTAAAACTTTAATATTTTGTTCGAAATAACGGTTAAACGGACAAATTTAGTGTAAATTTGTCTATTTACCGTTATTTCGAACCAAATTTTTAATTTAATCGTGCATTTTTGTATTGCAAGGAGTTAAATTGTGCATTTTACCCACATTTTGAACAATTTAAATATCAAAAAATTGATTTGAGGTGACAAAACACGCTTAAGTAGTAATTTTTGCTAATTAAAATTTTAAATGTGTTTTTGTTCATTATTTATCCATTTGAACGTCATTTTGAACAAAATGTACCAAAATCTTAACAGAATAATGGGTAAATGGAGAATTATACCCCAAATGACATACAATTGCATCTAAAAATTAAATGTTTTTATCGAAATAACGGTAAAATAGACTAATTAACACAAAATTTTTTTTTGAACCGAATATTTGATTTTTAAGTGCAATTTAATAACGTTTGGGGTGAAATTCTCCATTGAACCGACATTTTGAACAATTTCAATATGGTACAATTGAGTTGTGGTGCTAAAATATTTTTGGTAGAATTTTTGTATTTTTTGTTCAAAATGACGATCAAATGGACAAATAATGAATAAAAATACAAAAAAAATATAAATTAGCAGAAGTTACTACCAAGCGTGTGTTTAATCACTACAACTCTATTTATGAATATTCCAATTGTTCAAAATTTGGGTAAAAAGAACTATATAACCCCACGCAACATTTAAATGCACGTAAACATTTAATATTTTGTTCAAAATAACGGTAACACAGACAAGTCTAATGTAATTTTGTCTATTTACCGTTTTTTTGAACCAAGATTCAAATTTTTACGTGCATTTTTATAATGCGTGGGGTAAAATTGTGCATTTTATCCACATTTTGAACAATTGAAATATGAAAAAATTGATTTGAGGTGACAAAACACACGCTTTGGTAGTAGTTTTTGTTCAATAATATTTTTTTTGTGTTATTTCGAACCAAATTTTTAGGTTTAAAGTGCAATTAAATGTCATTTGGGCTGAAATTCTCCATTTAACCGACATTTTGAAATATTTAAAAGTGTAACAATTGAGTTGTGGTGATAAAACACTTTTTGGTAGAATTTTGTTATTAATTGTTCAAAATCACGTTCAAATGGACAAAAAATGAATAAAAAAATAAAAAAAATATATATTAACAAAAATTACTACCAAAGCGTGTGTTTTACCACCACAACTCAAATCACCACAAATCAATTTTTATATTTTCCAGTTGTTCAAAATTTAGGTAAAATGGACAATATGACCCCACGCAACATAAAAATGCACGAAAAATTTTAATATTTTGATTGAAATAACGGTAAAATAGACAAGTTTTGTTAAAACTTGGCGATTTACCGTTATTTTGAACAAAATTCACATGCATTTTTATATTGTGTGGGATAAGTCGTGCATTTGACCCACATTTTGAAAAATTTAAATATCAAAAAATTGAGTTTTGGTGACAAAACACACGCTAAAGTAACAATTTTTGCTAATTAATATTTTTTATTGTGTTTTTGTTCATTATTTGTCACTTTGAACGCCATTTTGAACGATATGTACCAAAATCTAAACAAAATAATGGTAAAATGGAGAATTTTACCCCAAACGACATAAAATTTACCTAAGTATTTATAGTTTAAATCAAAATAACGGTAAACAGACAAGTTGACACAAAACTTGTCGTGTTTACCGTTATTTTGAACCAAATATTTAATTTTTAAGTGCAATTTAATGTCATTTGGGATGAAACTGTCCATTTGATTGACATTTGGAATAATTTCAATATGAAACAATTGAGTTTTAGTGTTCAAATACACTTTGGTAGAATTTTGGTATTAGTTGTTCAAAATGACATTCAAATGGACAAATAATGAATAAAAATACAAAAACATATAAATTAGCAATAATAACTACCGAAGCGTGTGTTTTATCACCACAAATCTATTTTTGTTTATTCCAATTGTTTTTATTTTGGAAAAAGTGGACCATTTACCCCGCGCAACATAAAAATGCACGCAAATAATTGATATATTGTTTAAAATAAAGGTAAAATTGACAAGTTTTGTGTAAACTTGTCTATTTGTCGTAATTTCAAACAAGATTTTAAATTTTTGCGTGCGTTTTGATATTGCGAGGGGTTAAATTGTGCATTTTACCCACATTTTGAACAATTTAAATATCAAAAATTGAAGTGTGGTGACAAAACACACAGTTTGGTAGTAATTTTTGCTTTTATATATTTTTTTTGTGTTATTTTGAACCAAATATTAAATTCTTAAGTGCAATTTAAGTGTCGTTTGGGCTGAAATTCTCCATTTAACTGACATTTTGAACAATTTTTATATGAAACAATTGAGATGTGGTGATAAAACACACTTTGGTAGAATTTTGGTATTAATTGTTCAAAATAACGTTTAAATGGACAAATAATGAATAAAAACACAAAAGAATATAAATAAGCAAAAATTTCTACCACAGCATGTGTTTTTTCACCGCAACTCAATTTTTTTATATTTCAATTGTTCAAAATGTGGGTGAGATGGGCCACTGAACCTCGCGCAACATAAAAATGCTCGTTAAATTTATTATTTTTTCCGAGATAACGGTTAAACAGACAAGTTTTGTGTTAACTTAACTATTTACCGTTATTTCGGCCTAAATTTTAAATTTTTACGTACTTTTTTATATTGCGTGGGGTTAAATTGTGTATTTAACCCAAATTTTGAACAATTTAAATATATGAATATTGAAGTGTGGTGACAAAACACTCACTTTGGTAGTAATTTTTGCTCATTGAATATTTTTTTGTGTTATTTTCAATAAAATATTTAATTTTTAAGTGCAATTTAATGTCATTTGGGCTGAAATTCTCCATTAAACCGACATTTTGAACAATTTTTATATGAAACAATTGAAATGTGGTAATAAAACACACTTTGGTAGAATTTTGGTATTGATTGTTCAAAATGACGTTCAAATGGACAAATAATGAATAAAAACACAAAAAATCTAAATCAGCGAAAATTGCTATTGACTAACAAAATAATGGGTAAATGAAGAAATTTATCCGAAATTACATAAAAATGCACCTTAAAATTAAATATTCTTATCGCAATATTGGTAAATAAACAAGTTGATACATATCTTGTCGTTTTAACCGTTATTTTGAACCACCTTTTTCATTTTTAAGTGCAATTTAATGTCATTCGAAGTGAAATTCTTCATTTAACCAACATTTTGAACAATTTAAATATGAAACAATTGAGTTGTGGGGATAAAATAACTTTGGTAGAATTTTGGTATTAATTGTAAAAAATGACGTTCAAATGGACAAATAATGAATAAAAATAGAAAAATAATTTTAATAAGCAAAAATTATTACCAAAGCGTGTTTTTGTGGCGTTCACAATTACGACGAATAGTCACGCCACAAAAGTGAAGTATAAACAAAAATAATCGAAAAAACTTTTGCAACATAGCCTGACAGTATATATCGAAAACGAAATGCAACATACATCAAGTCCGGTCGCATATGCCTGATGAGATGGATTTGATCTTTTCGATTACACAACGAGTCAATGACGTTATCAGATCAAAACCGGAAATTTAAATTAGCAAAAATTACTGCCAAAGCGTGTGTTTTATCACCACAACTAAATTTTTGTATATTCTAATTGTTCAAAATTTGGGTAAAATTGATAATATAACCCTGTGCAACATAAAAATGCACGTAAAAGTTTAATATGTTGTTCGAAATAACGGTAAAACCGACATGTTTTGTGTTAACTTGTCTATATATCGTTATTTCGTACAAAAATTTAAATTTTTACGTGCTTTTTTATATAACGTAATGTGGGTAAAATTGTGCATTTTACCCACATTTTCAACAAGTTAAATATAAAAAAACTTGAATTGTGGTGACGAAACACACACTTTGGTAGTAATTTTTGCGTATTAATATTTTTTTTTGTGTTATTTTCAACCACATATTAAATTTTTAAGTGCAATTTAATGTCATTTGGGGTTTAATTCTCCATTAAACCGACATTTTGAACAATTTAAAAATGAACCAATTGAGTTGTGGTGATAAAATTACCTTTGGTAGAATTTTGGTATTAATTGTTCAAAATGACGTTCAAATGGACAAATAATGAAAAAAAACACAAAAAAAATATAATTAGCCAAAATTACTACCAAAGCGTGTGGTTTATCAAAAATTAATCTTTTTATATTTTAATTGTCCAAAATATAGGTAAAATGGACCATTTAACTCCGCGCATATTTTGTTCGAAATAACGGTAAAACAGTCAAGTTTTGTGTTAACTTGTCTATTTACCGTTATTTCGAACCAAATTTTAAATTTCTACCTGCATTTTTTTGTAACGTGGGGTTGAATTGTGCATTTTACCCACATTTTGAACAATTAAAATATCAAAAAATTTATTTGAGGTGACAAAACACACGCTTTAGTAGTAGTTTTTCCTTCTTAATATTTTTTTTTTGTTTTTGTTCATTATTTGTCCATTTGAACGTCATTTTGAAGGATATGTACCAAAATCTTAACAAATTAATGGATAAATGGAAAATTTCACCCTAAATGACATTAAATGGCACATAAAAATTAAATATTTAAATCAAAATAACGGTAATATAGACTAGTTGACACAGAATTTGTCGTTTTTGAAGTTTGTTTGAACCAAATATTTAATTTTTAAGTGCAATTTAATGTCTGTTTGTTTGTTTGTTTGTTTGTTTTTATCTCTACTATCTGTTTTGGGGCTCGAGGCACTTCCAACTCTTTCGCGGTTCGCTTATTTACGTCCTACCTTACGCCATTACAGCCAAATCGAGGACGTACGGCTATAGGTCCGATTTACGTAGAACCATCTGCACATTGCATAGCTCCATGCCAGCCTATAGTACTGACATGGAAGATGGGTCGGCCCATGAATTCTGCACTCCAACAGGGGGTCATAGATGTGTTCATTCACACCACCGATCGTAATCGTATGGTGAAAAATCCCTTTGCCATCCTGCCCCTATCGGGATTCGAACCCGGTACCTCCCGCTCCAACTGCCGCAGCTTTAACCACTGCGCCACCTGGGCGGTTAATTTAATGTCGTTTGAGGAAAAATTCTCCATTTATGCGACATTTTGAAAAATTGTAATATGAAACAATTGAGTTGTGGTGTTAAATAATTTTGGTAGAATTTTGGTATTAGTTGTTCAAAATGACGTTCAAATGGACAAGTAATGAAAAAAAATACAAAAAAAAAATAAATAGCAAAAGTTACAACCAAGCGTGTGTTCAATAACTACAACTCTATTTTGTATATTCCAATTGTTGCATTGTACGTAAAAATTAAATATTTTGTTCAAAATAACGGTAAAACAGACAAGTTTATTGTAACTTTGTCTTTTTACCGTTATTTCGAATCAAGTTATAAATCTAGCGTGCATTTTTCTAATGTGTGGGGTTAAATAGAGCATTTTACCCTCATTTCGAACAATTTAAATATCAAAAAATTGATTTAAGGTTATAAAACACACGCTTTGGTAGTAGTTTTTGTTTATAAATATTTTTTTTGTGTTATTAAGAACAATATATTTAAGTTTTAAGTGCAATTAAATGTCATTTGGGCTTAAATGCTCCATTAAACCGACATTTTGAACAGTTTCAATATTAAATAATTGAGTCGTGGTGATAAAACACACTTTGCGAGAATTTTGGAACTAATTGTTCAAAATGACGTTCAAATGGACAAATAATGAATAAAAACAAAACAAAAAAAATTAGGAAAAATTACTTTATTCTATTATTTTCTTTCTTTATTCTAATACTAAATTAACAAATATTCCAATTGTTAAAAATTTGGGTAAAATGGACAATATAACCCCCCGCAAAATCAAAATGCACGTAAAAATTCAATATTTTGTTCGAAATAACGGTAAAACAGACAAGTTTTGTGGTTATATATCATTATTTTGTACCAAATTTTCTATTTATTAGGAGTACAAAATTGAAAATGCGGGATTTTTTCTATTTTTGAACGTCTATTCTGAAAAAATGGTAACCACTGAATTATTCAAAGTATTGTCCATTGCTAGTCACAATTTTTTCCCATCTTTCTGGCAATTTACGGATACCGTCGCGAAAAAATTCGGCTGGCTTGGCTGCTATCCAGTCATCGACCCATTTTTGGGCTTCTTCGTAAGAATGGAAGCGCTGGTCAGCTAGGCCATGTGTCATCGATCGGAAAAGGTGGTAATCGGAAGGAGCAATGTCTGGTCTATACGGCGGGTGGGGTAAGACTTCCCATTTCAGCGTTTGTAGGTATGTTTTGACCGCTGCAACATGTGGCCGAGCGTTGTCATGTTGCAAAATTACTTTGTCGTGTCTTGCTCGTATTGTGGCCGTTTTTCTTTGAGTGCGCGGCTCAAACGCATCAATTGAGTTCGGTTGAGTGCTCCTGTGATGGTTTCGTTCGATTTCAATAGCTCATAATACACCACACCCAGCTGGTCCCACCAAATACAGAGCATGAGCATGGCGCCGTCAATATTTGGTTTGGCCGTCGATGATGATGCATGGCCGGGGTAACCATATGATTTTTTGCGCTTCGGGTTATCGTAATGGATCCACTTTTCATCACCAGTGACAATGCGATGCAAAAAACCCTTCCGTTTTTGCCGTTCGAGCAGCAGTTCGCGTGCAAAAAACGGCGCTCGACGTCTCTCGGCTTCAGCTCATACGGCACCCAATGTCCTTGCTTTTGGATCTTTCCGAGGGCTTTTATACGATGGGAAATGGCTTGTTGTGTCACTCCCAATGAATCTGCGAGCTCTTGTTGAGTTTGACACGAGTCTTCATTGAGTATTGCCTCCAATTCAGCATTCTCAAACTTTTTCACTTGGCCCGGCCGCTCTTTGTCCTCAACGTTAAAATCACCACTTCTAAACCGCACAAACCATCTCTCGCACGTTGAAACCGATGGAACATGACTCGGATAAGTCTCGGAGACCAATCGATGTGCTTCAGCAGCACTTTTCTTCAAATTAAAGAAGTAAATTAAAACTTCCCGCAAATGCTGTTTTGTTGGCACGAAAGTCGACATATTGAGACCTCAAAAAAACTATGAATTTGACACTGCGTCAAATTGACACATACTGAAAATTCAAGCTATAAGACGTAGCTTTGACATGAACATAGTCACAGTACTGCCTGATGCGTATAGCGTTAGTAACGGCATCTGTTATCAATCCCGTATTTTCAATTTGTACTCCTAATATATTTACATTTTTATATTGCGTGGGGTTAAATTGTGAATTTTAACCACATTTCGAACAATTTTATTATAAAAAAATTGAATTGTGGTGACAAAACACACGCTTTGGTAGTAATTTTTGCTTATTTAAATTTTTATTTGTGTTATTTTGAACCAAATATTTCATTTTTAAGTGCAATTTAATGCCATTTGGGGTGAAATTCTCCTTTTAACCGACATTTTGAACAATTTCAATATGAAACAATTGATTTGTGATGATAAAACTGACTTCGGTAGAATTTTGGTATTAATTGTTCAAAATGACGTTTAAATGGACCAATAATTAATAAAAACACCAAAAAAAAAATAAAAATTACTACCAAAGCGTGTGTTTTATCACCACAACTCAATTTTTTTAATATATCGATTGTCCAAATTGTGGGATAAATAGACAAAATAGCCCCACACAACATAAAAATGCACGTAAATTTAAAATTGGGTTCGAAACAACGGTAAAACCGACAAGTTGAGTGTAAACTTGTCGATTAACCGTTATTTCATACCAAATTTTAAATTTTTATATTGCGAAGGGTGAAAATTTGCATTTTTCCCACATTTTGACCAAATTTAATATAAAATATTGAATTGTGGTGACAAAACACACGCTTTGGTAATAATTTTTTCTTATTAATATTTTTTTTTGTGTTATTTTGATCCAAATATTTCATTTTTAAGTGCCATTGAATGTCATTTGGGGTAAAATTCTCCATTAAATCGTCATTTTGAATAATTTTTATATGAAAGAATTGAGTTGTGGTGATAAAACACACTTTGGTAGAAATTTTGGTAAAAATTGTTCAAAATGACATTCAAATGGACAAATAATAGATAAAAACACAAAAAAATATAAATTAGCAAAATTACAACCAAAGCATGTGTTTCGTCACCACAACTCAATTTTTTTTTATTTACATTGTCCAAAATGTGAGTAAAATTGACCATTTAATATTGCGGAACATGTAAATGCACGTTAAAGTTTAATATTTTGTTCGAAATAACGGTAAAACTGTCCAATTTCGTGTAAACTTTTCTATAAACCGTTATTTTGAACCAAATTTTAAATTTAAACGTGCATTTTTATGTTGCGTGGGGTTGAATTTTGTGTTTTACCCAAATTTTGAACAATTTAAATATTAAAAAAATTCAATTGTGGTAATAAAACACACGCTTTGGTAGTAATTTTTGCTTTTTTATATTGTTTTTTGTGTTATTTTGAACCAAATATTTAATTTTGAAGTGCAATTTAATGTCATTTGGGCTTAAATTCTCCATTTAACCGACATTTTGAACAATTTCAATACAAAACAATTGAGTTGTGGTGATAAAACACACTTTAATAGAAGTTTGGTAATAATTGTTCAAAATTCCGTTCAAATGGACAAATAATGAATAAAAACAGAAAAAAACTTATGTTTTATAACCAAAGCGTGTGTTTTATCACCAAAACTCAATTTATATATTACAAATGTCCAAAATGTGGGTAAAATAGACCATTTAACCCCGCGCAAGATAAAAATGCACGTAAAAATTTAATGTAATGTTCGAAGTTTTTGCTTAATAATATCAATTTGTGTTTTTGTTCATTATTTGTCCATTTAAACGTCATTCTGAACGATATGTACCAAAATCTTAACAAAATAATGGGGAAATGGAAAATTTCACCCCAAATAACATTAAATTGCACCTATAAATTAAATATTCTAATCGAAATAACGGTAAATAGACAAGTTGACACAAAACTTGTCGTTTTTACCGTTATCTTGAACCAAATATTTAATTTTTAAGTGCGATTTTATGTCAGTTGGGGTGAAATTCTCCATTTAACCGACATTTGGAACAATTCTAATATGAAACAATTGAGTTTTGATAAAACACACTTCGGTAGAATTTTAGTATAAATTGTTCAAAATGACGTTCAAATGGGCAAGGACAGAATATAAACACAAAAAAAATATAAATAAGCAAAAATTTCTACCAAAACGTGTGTTTTATTATCACTAGTGATGTTCCAAATCGATCTGACCAAATTTTTTTAACCCGATCTTTTATATATATATATATATATATATATATATATATATATATATATATATATATATATATATATATATATATGTATATATATATATATATATATATATATATATATATATATATATATATATATATATATATATATATATATAAATATATATGTATATATATATATGTATATATATATATATATATATATATATATATATATATATATAAATATATATATATATATATATATATATATATATATATATATATATATATATATATATATATATATATATATATATATATATATATATATATATATATATATATATATATATATATATATATATATAAATATATATTGAACTGGTTAAAATGAACAGGTTAAATTAACCTGGTTAATGAACTTAAAGATCGAATCATGGACACTTCAACCCCGTGAAACATAAAAATTTACTTAAAAATTTAATATTTTGTTCAGAATAACGGTAAAACAGACAAGTTTTGTGTAAACTTGTCAATTTACCGTTATTTCGAACCAAATTTTAAATTTTTACGTGCATCTTTATACTGCGTGGGGTTAAATTGTGTATTTCAGAAACATTCTGAACAATTTAAACATCAAAAAATTGAGTTGTGGTGACAAAACCCACGCTTAAGTACTTATTTTTGCTAATTAATATTTTTTTGTGTTCTGGTTCATTTTTTGTCCAATTAAACGACATTTTGAACGAAATGTACGAAAATCTTCACAAAACAATGGGTAGCTGGAAAATTTCACCCCAAATGACATAAAATTGCACCTTAAAATAAAATATTCTAATCGAAATAACGGTAAATAAACAAGTTTACACAAAACTTGTCGTTTTTACTGTTATTTTGAACAAATATTAAATTTTTAAATGCTGAATTATGTCAATTTGGGTGAAATTCTCCATTTAACCGACATTTTGAACAATCTCAATATAAAACAATTGAGTTGTGGTGATCAAATTAACTCTGGTAGAATTTTGGTATTAATTGTTCAAAATGACGTTCAAATGGACAAATAAGAGATAAAAACTCAAAAAAAATATAAGTTAGCAATAAATACTACCAAAGCGTGTGTTTTATCACCACAACTCAATTTTTATATATAACAACTGTCCAAAATTTTACCCCGCTCAAGATAAAAATGCACGTAAAAATTTAAAAGTTTGTTCAAAATTTTTGCTTAATAATATTTTTTGTGTTTTTGTTCATTATTTGTCCATTTAAACTTCATTTTGAGCGATATGTACCAAAATCTTAATAAAATAATGGGCAAATGGAAAATTTTACCCCAAATGACATAAAATTGCACCTAAAAATTAAATATTCTTATCAAAATAACGGTAAATAGACAAGTTGACACAAAATTTGTCGTTTTTACCGTGATTTTGAATCAAATATTTTTTTTAAAGTGCGATTTTATGTCATTTGGGGCGAAACTCTCAAATTTACCGACAATTTGAACAATTTTAATATGAAACCATTGAGTTTTTATGATCAAATTAACTTTGGTAAAATTTTGGTCTAACTTGTTTACAATGACGTTAAAATGGACAAATAATGAATAAAAATACAAACAAAATATAAATTAGCAAAAATTATTATCAAAACGTGTGTTTTATTACCACAAATCTATTTTTGAATATTCCAATAGTTCAAAATAAAAAATATAATAAAAATAAAAAATAAAAAAAAAAAATTGGCATATAAAAATGAAACGTTTGGTTCAAAATAACAGTAAAAACGACAAGTTTTATAATGTTAAGGTGCAATTTTCTGTCATTTGGGGTGAAATTCTCCAGTAACCCATTGTTTTGTGAAGATTTTGGTACATGTCGTTAAAAATGTCGTTCAAATAGACAAAAAATGAACCAAAACACAAAAAAGTTATCTAGCAAAAATAAGTAATTAAGCGTGGATTTTGTCACCACAACTCAATTTTTTGATGTTTAAATTGTTCAGAATGTGGGTAAAATGCAACATTTAGCCCCACGCAGTATGCAAATGCACGTAAAAAAATAAATTTTGGTTCAAAATAATGGTAAATATACAAGTTAACAATAAATTTGTCTGTTTTACCGTTATTTCGAACAAAATATAAAATTTTTACGTGCATTTTTATGTTTCGCGGGGTAAATGTTCTATTTTACCCACATTTTGGACGATTGAAATATAAAAAATTGAGTTGTGGTGATAGAACACACGCTCTGGTAGGACTTTTTGCTAACTAATATTTTTTTTTGTGTTTTTATTCATTGTTTGTCCATTTGAACGTCAGTTTGAACAACTTATACCAAAATTCTACCAAAATTAATTTTATCACCACAATTCAATTGTTTCATTCTAAAATTGTTCAAAACGTCGGTTAAATAGAAAATTTTACCCCAAAGAAATAAAATTACACTTAAAAATGAATTATTTGGTTCAAAATAACACAAAACGTCATTTTGGATAATTAATACCAAAATTCTACTTTAGGTTATTTTATCACCACAACTCAATTGTTTCACATTCAAATTGTTCAAAATGTCAGTTTAATGGGGAATTTTACCCCAAATGACATTAAATTCCCCTAAAAAATTAAAAATTTTGTTCAAAATAACGGTCAAACGACAAGTTTTGTGTCAACTTGTCTATTTACCGTTATTTCGATAAGAATATTTAATTTTTAGGTGCAATTTTATGTTTTTTGGGGTGAAATTTTCCATTTGCCCATTATTTTATTAAGATTTTGGTACATATCGTTCAAAATGAAGTTTAAATGGACAAATAATAAACAAAAACACAAAAAAATATTATTAAGCAAAAATTTTGAACAAACTTTTAAATTTTTACGTGCATTTTTATCTTGAGCGGGGTAAAATTTTGGACAATTGTTATATATAAAAATTGAGTTGTGGTGATAAAACACACGCTTTTGTAGTATTTATTGCTAAATTATAATTTTTTTGAGTTTTTATCTCTTATATGTCCATTTGAACGTCATTTTGAACAATTAATACCAAAATTCTACCAGAGTTAATTTGATCACCACAACTCAATTGTTTTATATTGAGATTGTTCAAAATGTCGGTTAAATGGAGAATTTCACCCAAAATGACATTAATCAGCATTTAAAAATTAAATATTTGTTCAAAATAACAGTAAAAACGACAAGTTTTGTGTAAACTTGTTTATTTACCGTTATTTCGATTAGAATATTTTATTTTAAGGTGCAATTTTATGTCATTGGGGTGAAATTCTCCAGCTACCCATTGTTTTGTGAAGATTTTGGTACATTTCGTTCAAAATGTCGTTTAATTGGACAAAAAATGAACCAGAACACAAAAAAATATTAATTAGCAAAAATAAGTACTTAAGCGTGGGTTTTGTCACCACAACTCAATTTTTTGATGTTTAAATTGTTCAGAATGTTGGTGAAATACACAATTTTACCCCACGCAGTATAAAGATGCACGTAAAAATTTAAAATTTGGTTCGAAATAACGGTAAATTGACAAGTTTACACAAAACTTGTCTGTTTTACCGTTATTCTGAACAAAATATTAAATTTTTACGTAAATTTTTATGTTTTACGGGGTTGAAGTGTCCATTTTACCCATATTTTGGACAATTGAAATATAAAAAAATTAAGTTGTGATAATTAGTGATGGGCTTAACTGGTTAATTTCGAAACCAAGAGTGATTCGATCTTTTAGTTCATTAACCAGGTTAATCTAAGTTGTTCATTTTAACCAGTTCAATATATATATATATATATATATATATATATATATATATATATATATATATATATATATATATATATATATATATATATATATATATATATAATATATATATATATATATATATATATATATATATATATATATATATATATATATATATATATATATATATATATATATATATATATATATATATATAAATATATATTTATATATATTTATATATATATATATATATATAAATATATATATATATATATATATATATATATATATATATATATATATATATATATATATATATATATATATATATATATAAATATATATTTTTATATATATATATATATATATATATATATATATATATATATATATATATATATATATATATATATATATATATATATATATATATATATATATATATATATACATATGTATATATATATATATATATATATATATATATATATTTATATATTTATATATATATATATATATATATATATATATATATATATATATATATATATATATATATATATATATATATATATATATATATACATTCATTTATTTATTTAATGCATTTCTCACAAGATTTTCCAACTAACACGTCTAAAAAAATTTCTGTTTAAAATAAATCGTTTGTCACGTCAGCACAGCGCATCTAGCGAAATGCTGATAATCATACTGGTTTTAGTTATATTTATACACACACATTAAGTCGAATTTGCATCTCTATCTGCAGCTCTCATATAAAGTTACAGTAGCAAAAACATTTTTATATACATGTCTCGTTCCTTCATTTCAATATCACTTTGGTGCGAAAACAATCAAACATCGAGAAAAGGAAACCAAAAAAGTTTTTTTTATGTCATACACAAAATTCATGTCATTAACTAATTCTCTTTTAACCAAATCATTCATGAACGAGATCGAATTGGTTCTCAAATGATTTGGTTTGTTTTTTGAACGAGTAGATCTTTGGTTTTTGTTCTGATCGAGTTGATTTTTTAGAGAATTGGTTATTTCAACGAGTTGGTTTTTGAACGATTTGGTTTTTGAATGATTTGGTTTTTGAATGATTTGGTTTTTTGAACGATTGTGTTTTGCTTCGTATTCGTATTTCGTGTGTAAACGAACTTTTTTATGAGTTAATATGGAAATGATTTTGTATTTCTCTTAACATGGAGTTGGATTTTGCATTTTAGTTAGTTTTTTAGATGATTTGGTTTCTTAGCGATTGTGTTTTGTTTCGTATTCGTGTATCGTGTGTATACGAAGTTTTTTTATGAGTTTATAAAGAGTTGGTTTTTGTATTTCAACGAGCTGGTTTTTGGATGTTTGGTTTTTTTGTATTCCCTCGTGCGTTTACGAAGTTTTTGTATGATTGGTGGTTTGTTATGAAACATTTTTATATCGAATGTGATTTTTGCTTTTGAATAGGATTTTGGTTATGGTGAATTCTTATTTGATTATTTTTAAGTCAATTAATTTTTGAACGATAAAATTAAATACTTTTAATTTGATCTGAGAAAATCGATCTTTTTAACCTGATCATTTAGAACTAACCAGTTTAAGTCATTGGTTAATTCAAAGATCGGGTTTAAAAGATTTGGTAAGATCGATTTGGAACATCACTAGTGATAATAAAACACACGTTTTGGTAGAAATTTTTGCTAATTTATATTTTTTTTGTGTTTTTATTCTGTCCTTGCCCATTTGAACGTCATTTTGAACAATTAATACTAAAATTCTACCGAAGTGTGTTTTATCAAAACTCAATTGTTTCATATTGAAATTGTTCCAAATGTCGGTTAAATGGAGAATTTCACCCCAACTGACATAAAATCGCACTTAAAAATTAAATATTTGGTTCAAGATAACGGAAAAACCACAAGTTTTGTGTCAACTTGTCTATTTACCGTTATTTCGATTAGAATATTTAATTTATAGGTGCAATTTAATGTTATTTGGGGTGAAATTTTCCATTTCCCTATTATTTTGTTGAGATTTTGGTACATATCGTTCAGAATGACGTTTAAATGGACGAATAATGAACAAAAACACAAATTGATATTATTAAGCAAAAATTTCGAACATTATATTAAATTTTTACGTGCATTTTTATCTTGCGCGGGGTTAAATGGTCTATTTTACCCACATTTTGGACATTTGTAATATATATAAATTGAGTTTTGGTGATAAAACACACGCTTTGGTTATAAAACATAAGTTTTTTTCTGTTTTTATTCATTATTTGTCCATTTGAACGGAATTTTGAACAATTATTACCAAAATTCTATTAAAGTGTGTTTTATCACCACAACTCAATTGTTTTGTATTGAAATTGTTCAAAATGTCGGTTAACTGGAGAATTTAAGCCCAAATTAAATTAAATTGCACTTCAAAATTAAATATTTGGTTCAAAATAACACAAAAAAAATACAAAAAAGCAAAAATTACTACCAAAGCGTGTGTTTTATTACCACAATTGAATTTTTTTAATATTTAAATTGTTCAACATTTGGGTAAAATACAAAATTCAACCCCACGCAACATAAAAATGCACGTTAACATTTAAAATTTGGTTCAAAATAACGGTTTATGGAAAAGTTTACACGAAATTGGACAGTTTTACCGTTATTTCGAACAAAATATTAAACTTTAAAGTGCATTTACATGTTCCGCAATATTAAATGGTCAATTTTACTCACATTTTGGACAATGTAAATAAAAAAAAATTGAGTTGTGGTATTAAAACACATGCTTTGGTTGTAATTTTTGCTAATTTATATTTTTTTGTGTTTTTATCTATTAATTGTCCATTTAAATGTCATTTTGAACAATTTTTACCAAAAATTCTACCAAAGTGTGTTTTATCACCACAACTCAATTCTTTCATATTAAAATTATTCAAAATGATGATTTAATGAAGAATTTTACCCCAAATGACATTCAATGGCACTTAAAAATGAAAAATTTGGATCAAAATAACACAAAAAAAAATATTAATAAGAAAAAATTTCTACCAAAGCGTGTGTTTTGTCACCACAATTCAATATTTGATATTAAAATTGGTCAAAATGTGGGTAAAATGCAAATTTTCACCCTACGCAATATAAAAATTTAAAATTTGGTTCGAAATAACGGTTAACCGACAAGTTTACACCAAACTTGTCGGTTTTACCGTTGTTTCGAACCAAATTTTAAATTTTAAAGTGCATTTTTATGTTGCGTGGGGCTATTTTGTCCATGTATCCCCCAATTAAGACAATCGATATATTAAACAAATTGAGTTGTGGTGATAAAACACACGCTTTGGTAGTAATTTTTGCTAATTTTTATTTTTTTTTGGTGTTTTTATTCATTATTTGTCCATTTGAATGTCATTTTGAACAACTAATACCAAAATTCTACCGAAGTCAGTTTTATCATCACAACTCAATTGTTTCATATTGAAATTGTTCAAAATGTCGGTTAAAAGGAGAATTTCACCCCAAATGACATTAAATTGCATTTAAAAATGAAATATTTGGTTCAAAATAACACAAAAAAAAATTTAAATAAGCAAAAATTACTACCAAAGCGTGTGTTTTGTCACCACAATTCAATTTTTTTATAATAAAATTGTTCGAAATGTGGGTAAAATTCACAATTTAACCCCACGCAATATAAAAATGTAAATATCAATAGAAAATTTGGTACGAAATAATGATAAATTACCACAAAACTTGTCTGTTTTACCGTTATTTCGAACAAAATATTAAATTTTCACGTGCATTTTGATTTTGCGTGGGGTTTTATTGTCCATTTTACCCAAAATTTGAACAATTGGAATATTTGCTAATTTAGTATTAGAATAAAGAAAGAAAATAATAGAAAAAAGTAATTTTTCCTAATTTTTTTTGTTGTGTTTTTATTCATTATTTGTCCATTTGAACGTCATTTTGAACAATAAGTACCAAAATTCTCCCAAAGTGTGTTTTATCACCACAACTCAATTATTTTATATTGAAACTGTTCAAAATGTCGGTTTAATGGAGCATTTAAGCCCAAATGACATTTAATTGCACTTGAAACTTAAATATATTGTTCTTAATAACACAAAAAAAATATTTATAGACAAAAACTACTACCAAAGCATATGTTTTATAACCTTAAATCAATTTTTTGATATTTTAATTGTTCGAAATGAGGGTAAAATGCTCCATTTAACCCCACACATTAGAAAAATGCACGCTAGATTTAATACTTGGTTCGAAATAACGGTAAAAAGACAAAGTTACAATAAACTTGTCTGTTTTACCGTTATTTTGAACAAAATATTTAATTTTTACGTACAATGCAACAATTGGAATATACAAAATAGAGTTGTAGTGATTGAACTCACGCTTGGTTGTAACTTTTGCTATTTATTTTATTTTTTGTAATTTTCTTCATTACTTGTCCATTTGAACGTCATTTTGAGCAACTAATACCAAAATTCTACCAAAATTATTTAACACCACAACTCAATGTTTCATATTACAATTTTCAAAATGTCGTATAAATGGAGAATTTTTCCTCAAACGACATTAAATTGCATTTAAAAATTAAATATTTGGTTCAAACAAACGTCAAAAATGACAAATTTTGTGTCAACTAGTCTATATTACCGTTATTTCGATTTTAATATTTAATTTTTATGTGCCATTTAATGTCAGTTGGGGTGAAATTTTCCATTTATCCATTAATTTGTTAAGATTTTGGTACATATCGTTCAAAATGACGTTCAAATGGACAAATAATGAACAAAAACAAAAAAAAATATTAAGAAGGAAAAATTATTACTAAAGCGTGTTTTTTGTCACCTCAAATATATTTTTTGATATTTTAATTGTTCAAAATGTGGGTAAAATGCACAATTCAACCCCACGTTACAAAAAAATGCAGGTAGAAATTTAAAATTTGGTTCGAAATAACGGTAAATAGACAAGTTAACACAAAACTTGACTGTTTTACCGTTATTTCGAACAAAATATAAAATTTTTACGTCCATTTATATGTTGCTTGGTCCATTTTACCTATATTTTGGACAATAAAAATATAAAAAGATTAATTTTGATAAAACACACGCTTTGGTATTAATTTTGGCTAATTATATTTTTTTTGTATTTTTTTTTCATTATTTGTCCATTTGAACATCATTTTGAACAATAAATACCAAAATTCTACCAAAGGTAATTTTATCACCACAACTCAATTGGTTCATTTTTAAATTGTTCAAAATGTCGGTTTAATGGAGAATTAAACCCCAAATGACATTAAATTGCACTTAAAAATTTAATATGTGGTTGAAAATAACACAAAAAAAATATTAATAAGCAAAAATTACTACCAAAGTGTGTGTTTCGTCACCACAATTCAAGTTTTTTTATATTTAACTTGTTGAAAATGTGGGTAAAATGCACAATTTTACCCCACGTCATATAAAAATGCACGTAAAAATTTAAATTTTTGTACGAAATAACGATATATAGACAAGTTAACACAAAACTTGTCGGTTTAACCGTTATTTCGAACAAAATATTAAACTTTTACGTGCATTTTTATGTTGCGCAGGGTTATATTATCAATTTTACCCAAATTTTGAACAATTAGAATATACAAAAATTTAGTTGTGGTGATAAAACACACGCTTTGGCAGTAATTTTTGCTAATTTAAATTTCCGGTTTTGATCTGATGACGTCATTGACTCGTTGTGTAATCGAAAAGATCAAATCCATCTCATCAGGCATATGCGACCGGACTTGATGTATGTTGCATTTCGTTTTCGATATATACTGTGAGGCTATGTTGCAACAGTTTTTTCGATTATTTTTGTTTATACTTCACTATTGTGGCGTGACTATTCGTCGTAATTGTGAACGCCACAAAAACACGCTTTGGTAGTAATTTTTGCTTATTAAAATTATTTTTCTACTTTTATTCATTATTTGTCCATTTGAACGTCATTTTTTACAATTAATACCAAAATTCTACCAAAGTTATTTTATCCCCACAACTCAATTGTTTCATATTTAAATTGTTCAAAATGTCGGTTTAATGAAGAATTTCACCCCGAATGACATTAAATTGCACTTAAAAATTAAAAAGTTGGTTCAAAATAACGGTTAAAACGACAAGATATGTATCAACTTGTTTATTTACCAATATTGCGATAAGTATATTTAATTTTAAGGTGCATTTTTATGTCATTTCGGATAAATTTCTTTATTTACCCATTATTTTGTTAGTCAATAGCAATTTTCGCTTATTTATATTTTTTTGTGGTTTTGTTCATTATTTGTCCATTTGAACGTCATTTTGAACAATAAATACCAAAATTCTACCAAAGTGTGTTTTATCACCACATTTCAATTGTTTCATATAAAAATTGTTCAAAATGTCGGGTAAATGGAGAATTTCAGCCCGAACGACACTGTAATTGCACTTAAACATTTAATATTTGGTTCAAAATAACACAAAAAAAATATTTAAAAGCAAAAATTACTACCCAACTGTGTGTTTTGTCACCGTTATTCAATTTTTGATATTTAAATTATTCAAAATGTGTGTAAAATGCACAATTTAACCCCACGCAATATCAAAACGCACGCAAAAATTTAAAATTTTGTTTGAAATTACGGCAAATAGACAAGTTTACACAAAACTTGTCAATTTTTTTTTTATTTTAAACAATATATCAATTTTTTACGTGCATTTTTATGTTGCGCGGGGTAAATGGTCCATTTTTTCCAAAATAAAAACAATTGGAATATACAAAAATAGATTTGTGGTGATAAAACACACGCTTCGGTAGTAATTATTGCTAATTTATATGTTTTTGTATTTTTATTCATTATTTGTCCATTTGAATGTCATTTTGAACAACTAATACCAAAATTCTACCAAAGTGTATTTGAACACCAAAACTCAATTGTTTCATATTGAAATTATTCCAAATGTCAATCAAATAGACAATTTCATCCCAAATGACATTAAATTGCACTTAAAAATTAAAAATTTGGTTCAAAATAACGGTAAAAACGACAAGTTTTGTGTCAACTTGTCTGTTTACCGTTATTTTGATTAAAACAATTAGTATTTAGGTTAAATTTTATGTCATTTGGGGTAAAATTCTCCATTCTATCATTATTTTGTTTAGATTTTGGTACATATCATTCAAAATGGCGTTCAAAGTGACAAATAATGAACAAAAACACAATACAAAATATTAATTAGCAAAAATTGTTACTTTAGCGTGTGTTTTGTCACCAAAACTCAATTTTTTGATATTTAAATTGTTCAAAATGTGGGTCAAATGCACGACTTATCCCACGCAATATAAAAATGCATGATAATTTTGTTCAAAATAACGGTAAATCGACAAGTTTTAACAAAACTTGTCTATTTTACCGTTATTTCGAACAAAATATTAAAATTTTACGTGCATTTTTATGTTGCGTGGGGTCATATTGTCCATTTTACCTAAATTTTGAACAACTGGAATATACAAAAATTGATTTGTGGTGATATAACACATGTTTTGGTAGCAATTAGTTCTAATTTATATAATTTTTGAATTTTGTTTCATTATTTGTCCATTTGAACGTCATTTTGAACAATTTATACCAAAATTCTACCAAAGTTAATTTTATCACCACAACTTAATTGTTTCATATTCAAATTGTTCAAAATGTCGGTTGAATGGGGAATTTTTCCTCAAATGACAATAAATTGCACTAAAAAAGTAAATATTTGGATCAAAATAACGGTAAAAACGACCAGTTTTGTGTCAACTTGTCCATTTACCGATATTTCGATTAGCATTTTAAATTTTTAGGTGCAATTTAATGTCATTTGGGGTAAAATTCTCCATTTACCCATTATTTTGTTAAGATTTTGGTACATGTCGTTCAAAATGACGTTCAAATGGACAAATTATAAACAAAATCACAAAAAACATAATAAAAAAGAATAACTACAAAAGCGTGTGCTTTGTCACCACAACACAATTTTTTGAAATTGGTTTTGTTCAAAGTTTGGGTAAAATGCACAATTAAACCCCACGCAACATAAAAATGCACGTAAAAATTTAAAATTTGGTTCGAAATAACGAAAAATAGACAAATTAACACAAAACTTGTCTGTTTTACCGTTATTTCGAACCAAATATTAAACTTGTTCGTGCATTTTTATGTTGCGTGGGATTATTCTGTCCATTTTACCCAAATTTTGATAAATTGGAATATACAAAAATAGATTTTTGGTAATAAAACACATGCTTTGGTAGTAATTTTTGCTAATTTATATTTTGTTTGTATTTTGATTCTTTATTTGTCCATTTGAACGTCATTCTGAACAATTAATACCAAAATTCTACCAAAGTTAATTTAATCACCACAAGTCAATTGTTTTATATTGAAATTGTTCAAAATGTCGGTTACATAGAAAATGTAAGCCCAAATGACAGATTGCACTTAAAAATAAAAAAGTTGGTTCAAAATAACGGTAAAAACGAGAAGTTTTGTGTCATCTTGTCTATTAACCGTTATTTTGATAAAAATATTACATTTTTAGGTGCAATTTTATGTCATTTGGGGTGAAATATTCCATTTACCCATTATTTTGTTAAGATTTTTGTACATGTCGTTCTAAGTGGCGTTAAAATGGACAAATATTGAACAAAAACACATTAATAAGCAAAAATTGCAACTAACGCGCGTGTTTTGTCACTACAACTCAATGTTAAATATTAAAATGGTTCAAATTGTGGGTTAATTGCAAAACTTATCAACACGCAATATAAAATGCACGTAAAAATTTAAAATTTGGTTCAAAATAACGTTAAATAGACAAGCTAACACAAAACTTGTCTGTTTTACCGTTATTTCGAACAGAATATTAAATTTTAACGTGCATTTTTATGTTGCGCGTGGTTAAATGGTCCATTTTATCCACATTATGAATTGAAATATAAAAAAATTGAGTTGTGGTGATGAAACACACGCTTTATTAGTTAGTTATGCTTATAAATATTTTTTTTGTGTATTTATTCATTATTTGTCTATTTGAATGATATGTTGAACAATAAATACCAAAATTCTACCAAAGTGTCTAAAATCACCACAACTCAATTGTTTCATATTGAAAGTGTTCAAAATGTCGGTCAAATGGAGAATTTCACCCCAAATGACATTCAATTGCACTTAAAAATACAATATTTGGTTCAAAATTACACAAAAAAATTTTAATAAGCAAAAACAACTACCGAAGCGTGTGTTTTGTCACCACAATTCAATTTTGTTATATTTAAATTGTTGAAAATGTGGGTAAAATGCTAAAATTTACCCCACGCAACATAGAAATGTACGTACAAATTTAAAATTTGGTTCGAAATAAAGGTAAATAGACAAGTTTACACCAAACTTGTCTGTTTTACCGTTATTTCGAACAAAATATTAAATTTTACGTGCAATTTTATGTTGCGCGGGGTTTAATGGTATATTAAACCCCTCTTTTGGACAATCGAAATATAAAAAATTGAGTTGTGGTGATAAAACACACGCTTTGGTAGTAATTTTCGCTAATTTATATTTTTATTGTGATTTTATTCATTATTTGTACATTTGAACGTCATTTTGAACAATTAATACCAAAATACTACCAAAATGTGTTTTATCACCACAACTCAATTGTTTTATATTGAAATTCTTCCAAATGTCGGTTAAATGGACAGTTTCACCCCAAATGACATAAAATTGCACTTAAAAATTAAATATTTGGTTCTTAATAATACAAAAAAATATTTGAAACCAAAAATTACTACCAAAGCGTGTGTTTTGTCACCACAATTCAATTTTTTAGCATTTTTCAAAATGTGGGTAAAATGCACCATTTTACCCCATGCAATATAAAAATGCACGTAAAAATTTTAAATTTGGTTCAAAATAACGGTAAATAGACAAGTTTGAACAAAACTTGTCTATTAACCGTTATTTTGAATAAAATATAAAATTTGTACGCGCTATTTTATTTTGTGTGGGGTTTTATTATTTATTATACCCAAATTTTGATCAATTGGAATATACAAAAACAGATTTTTGGTGAAAAAACACACGATTTGTAGAAATTTTTATTAATTTATATTTTGTTTGTATTTTTATTCATTATTTGTCCATTTGAACGTGAAATATTAAATTTTTACGTGCATTTTGATTTTGCGTGGGGTTTTATTGTCCATTTTACCCAAAATTTGAACAATTGGAATATTTTCGAATTTAGTATTAGAATAAAGAAAGAAAATAATACAAAAAAGTAATTTTTCCTAATTTTTTTTGTTGTGTTTTTATTCATTATTTGTCCATTTGAACGTCATTTTGAACAATAAGTACCAAAATTCTCCCAAAGTGTGTTTTATCACCACAACTCAATTATTTTATATTGAAACTGTTCAAAATGTCGGTTTAATGGAGCATTTAAGCCCAAATGACATTTAATTGCACTTGAAACTTAAATATATTGTTCTTAATAACACAAAAAAAATATTTATAGACAAAAACTACTACCAAAGCATGTGTTTTATAACCTTAAATCAATTTTTTGATATTTTAATTGTTCGAAATGAGGGTAAAATGCTCCATTTAACCCCACACATTAGAAAAATGCACGCTAGATTTAATACTTGGTTCGAAATAACGGTAAAAAGACAAAGTTACAATAAACTTGTCTGTTTTACCGTTATTTTGAACAAAATATTTAATTTTTACGTACAATGCAACAATTGGAATATACAAAATAGAGTTGTAGTGATTGAACTCACGCTTGGTTGTAACTTTTGCTATTTATTTTATTTTTGTAATTTTCTTCATTACTTGTCCATTTGAACGTCATTTTGAGCAACTAATACCAAAATTCTACCAAAATTATTTAACACCACAACTCAATTGTTTCATATTACAATTTTTCAAAATGTCGTATAAATGGAGAATTTTTCCTCAAACGACATTAAATTGCATTTAAAAATTAAATATTTGGTTCAAACAAACGTCAAAAATGACAAATTTTGTGTCAACTAGTCTATATTACCGTTATTTCGATTTTAATATTTAATTTTTATGTGCCATTTAATGTCAGTTGGGGTGAAATTTTCCATTTATCCATTAATTTCTTAAGATTTTGGTACATATCGTTCAAAATGACGTTCAAATGGACAAATAATGAACAAAAACAAAAAAAAAATATTAAGAAGGAAAAATTATTACTAAAGCGTGTTTTTTGTCACCTCAAATATATTTTTTGATATTTTAATTGTTCAAAATGTGGGTAAAATGCACAATTCAACCCCACGTTACAAAAAAATGCAGGTAGAAATTTAAAATTTGGTTCGAAATAACGGTAAATAGACAAGTTAACACAAAACTTGACTGTTTTACCGTTATTTCGAACAAAATATAAAATTTTTACGTCCATTTATATGTTGCTTGGGGTTAAATGGTCCATTTTACCTATATTTTGGACAATAAAAATATAAAAAGATTAATTTTTGATAAAACACACGCTTTGGTATTAATTTTGGCTAATTATATTTTTTTTGTATTTTTTTTTCATTATTTGTCCATTTGAATATCATTTTGAACAATAAATACCAAAATTCTACCAAAGGTAATTTTATCACCACAACTCAATTGGTTCATTTTTAAATTGTTCAAAATGTCGGTTTAATGGAGAATTAAACCCCAAATGACATTAAATTGCACTTAAAAATTTAATATGTGGTTGAAAATAACACAAAAAAAATATTAATAAGCAAAAATTACTACCAAAGTGTGTGTTTCGTCACCACAATTCAAGTTTTTTTATATTTAACTTGTTGAAAATGTGGGTAAAATGCACAATTTTACCCCACGTCATATCAAAATGCACGTAAAAATTTAAATTTTTGTACGAAATAACGATATATAGACAAGTTTACACAAAACTTGTCGGTTTAACCGTTATTTCGAACAAAATATTAAACTTTTACGTGCATTTTTATGTTGCGCAGGGTTATATTATCAATTTTACCCAAATTTTGAACAATTAGAATATACAAAAATTTAGTTGTGGTGATAAAAACACACGCTTTGGCAGTAATTTTTGCTAATTTAAATTTCCGGTTTTGATCTGATGACGTCATTGACTCGTTGTGTAATCGAAAAGATCAAATCCATCTCATCAGGCATATGCGACCGGACTTGATGTATGTTGCATTTCGTTTTCGATATATACTGTGAGGCTATGTTGCAACAGTTTTTTCGATTATTTTTGTTTATACTTCACTATTGTGGCGTGACTATTCGTCGTAATTGTGAACGCCACAAAACACGCTTTGGTAGTAATTTTTGCTTATTAAAATTATTTTTCTACTTTTATTCATTATTTGTCCATTTGAACGTCATTTTTTACAATTAATACCAAAATTCTACCAAAGTTATTTTATCCCCACAACTCAATTGTTTCATATTTAAATTGTTCAAAATGTCGGTTTAATGAAGAATTTCACCCCGAATGACATTAAATTGCACTTAAAAATTAAAAAGTTGGTTCAAAATAACGGTTAAAACGACAAGATATGTATCAACTTGTTTACTTACCAATATTGCGATAAGTATATTTAATTTTAAGGTGCATTTTTATGTCATTTCGGATAAATTTCTTTATTTACCCATTATTTTGTTAGTCAATAGCAATTTTCGCTTATTTATATTTTTTTGTGGTTTTGTTCATTATTTGTCCATTTGAACGTCATTTTGAACAATAAATACCAAAATTCTACCAAAGTGTGTTTTATCACCACATTTCAATTGTTTCATATAAAAATTGTTCAAAATGTCGGGTAAATGGAGAATTTCAGCCCGAACGACACTGTAATTGCACTTAAACATTTAATATTTGGTTCAAAATAACACAAAAAAAATATTTAAAAGCAAAAATTACTACCCAACTGTGTGTTTTGTCACCGTTATTCAATTTTTGATATTTAAATTATTCAAAATGTGTGTAAAATGCACAATTTAACCCCACGCAATATCAAAACGCACGCAAAAATTTAAAATTTTGTTTGAAATTACGGCAAATAGACAAGTTTACACAAAACTTGTCAATTTTTTTTTTATTTTAAACAATATATCAATTTTTTACGTGCATTTTTATGTTGCGCGGGGTAAATGGTCCATTTTTTCCAAAATAAAAACAATTGGGATATACAAAAATAGATTTGTGGTGATAAAACACACGCTTCGGTAGTAATTATTGCTAATTTATATGTTTTTGTATTTTTATTCATTATTTGTCCATTTGAATGTCATTTTGAACAACTAATACCAAAATTCTACCAAAGTGTATTTGAACACCAAAACTCAATTGTTTCATATTGAAATTATTCCAAATGTCAATCAAATAGACAATTTCATCCCAAATGACATTAAATTGCACTTAAAAATTAAAAATTTGGTTCAAAATAACGGTAAAAACGACCAGTTTTGTGTCAACTTGTCTGTTTACCGTTATTTTGATTAAAACAATTAGTATTTAGGTTAAATTTTATGTCATTTGGGGTAAAATTCTTCATTCTATCATTATTTTGTTTAGATTTTGGTACATATCATTCAAAATGGCGTTCAAAGTGACAAATAATGAACAAAAACACAATACAAAATATTAATTAGCAAAAATTGTTACTTTAGCGTGTGTTTTGTCACCAAAACTCAATTTTTTGATATTTAAATTGTTCAAAATGTGGGTCAAATGCACGACTTATCCCACGCAATATAAAAATGCATGATAATTTTGTTCAAAATAACGGTAAATCGACAAGTTTTAACAAAACTTGTCTATTTTACCGTTATTTCGAACAAAATATTAAAATTTTACGTGCATTTTTATGTTGCGTGGGGGTCATATTGTCCATTTTACCTAAATTTTGAACAACTGGAATATACAAAAATTGATTTGTGGTGATAAAACACATGTTTTGGTAGCAATTAGTTCTAATTTATATAATTTTTGAATTTTGTTTCATTATTTGTCCATTTGAACGTCATTTTGAACAATTTATACCAAAATTCTACCAAAGTTAATTTTATCACCACAACTTAATTGTTTCATATTCAAATTGTTCAAAATGTCGGTTGAATGGGGAATTTTTCCTCAAATGACAATAAATTGCACTAAAAAAGTAAATATTTGGATCAAAATAACGGTAAAAACGACCAGTTTTGTGTCAACTTGTCCATTTACCGATATTTCGATTAGCATATTAAATTTTTAGGTGCAATTTAATGTCATTTGGGGTAAAATTCTCCATTTACCCATTATTTTGTTAAGATTTTGGTACATGTCGTTCAAAATGACGTTCAAATGGACAAATTATAAACAAAATCACAAAAAACATAATAAAAAAGAATAACTACAAAAGCGTGTGCTTTGTCACCACAACACAATTTTTTGAAATTGGTTTTGTTCAAAGTTTGGGTAAAATGCACAATTAAACCCCACGCAACATAAAAATGCACGTAAAAATTTAAAATTTGGTTCGAAATAACGAAAAATAGACAAATTAACACAAAACTTGTCTGTTTTACCGTTATTTCGAACCAAATATTAAACTTGTTCGTGCATTTTTATGTTGCGTGGGATTATTCTGTCCATTTTACCCAAATTTTGATAAATTGGAATATACAAAAATAGATTTTTGGTAATAAAACACATGCTTTGGTAGTAATTTTTGCTAATTTATATTTTGTTTGTATTTTGATTCTTTATTTGTCCATTTGAACGTCATTCTGAACAATTAATACCAAAATTCTACCAAAGTTAATTTAATCACCACAAGTCAATTGTTTTATATTGAAATTGTTCAAAATGTCGGTTACATAGAAAATGTAAGCCCAAATGACAGATTGCACTTAAAAATAAAAAAGTTGGTTCAAAATAACGGTAAAAACGAGAAGTTTTGTGTCATCTTGTCTATTAACCGTTATTTTGATAAAAATATTACATTTTTAGGTGCAATTTTATGTCATTTGGGGTGAAATATTCCATTTACCCATTATTTTGTTAAGATTTTTGTACATGTCGTTCTAAGTGGCGTTAAAATGGACAAATATTGAACAAAAACACATTAATAAGCAAAAATTGCAACTAACGCGCGTGTTTTGTCACTACAACTCAATGTTAAATATTAAAATGGTTCAAATTGTGGGTTAATTGCAAAACTTATCAACACGCAATATAAAATGCACGTAAAAATTTAAAATTTGGTTCAAAATAACGTTAAATAGACAAGCTAACACAAAACTTGTCTGTTTTACCGTTATTTCGAACAGAATATTAAATTTTAACGTGCATTTTTATGTTGCGCGTGGTTAAATGGTCCATTTTATCCACATTATGAATTGAAATATAAAAAAATTGAGTTGTGGTGATGAAACACACGCTTTATTAGTTAGTTATGCTTATAAATATTTTTTTTGTGTATTTATTCATTATTTGTATATTTGAATGATATGTTGAACAATAAATACCAAAATTCTACCAAAGTGTCTAAAATCACCACAACTCAATTGTTTCATATTGAAAGTGTTCAAAATGTCGGTCAAATGGAGAATTTCACCCCAAATGACATTCAATTGCACTTAAAAATACAATATTTGGTTCAAAATAAAACAAAAAAATTTTAATAAGCAAAAACAACTACCGAAGCGTGTGTTTTGTCACCACAATTCAATTTTGTTATATTTAAATTGTTGAAAATGTGGGTAAAATGCTAAAATTTTGTTATATTTAAATTGTTGAAAATGTGGGTAAAATGCTAAAATTTACCCCACGCAACATAGAAATGTACGTACAAATTTAAAATTTGGTTCGAAATAAAGGTAAATAGACAAGTTTACACCAAACTTGTCTGTTTTACCGTTATTTCGAACAAAATATTAAATTTTACGTGCAATTTTATGTTGCGCGGGGTTTAATGGTATATTAAACCCCTCTTTTGGACAATCGAAATATAAAAAATTGAGTTGTGGTGATAAAACACACGCTTTGGTAGTAATTTTCGCTAATTTATATTTTTATTGTGATTTTATTCATTATTTGTACATTTGAACGTCATTTTGAACAATTAATACCAAAATCCTACCAAAATGTGTTTTATCACCACAACTCAATTGTTTTATATTGAAATTCTTCCAAATGTCGGTTAAATGGACAGTTTCACCCCAAATGACATAAAATTGCACTTAAAAATTAAATATTTGGTTCTTAATAATACAAAAAAATATTTAAAACCAAAAATTACTACCAAAGCGTGTGTTTTGTCACCACAATTCAATTTTTTAGCATTTAAATTTTTCAAAATGTGGGTAAAATGCACCATTTTACCCCATGCAATATAAAAATGCACGTAAAAATTTTAAATTTGGTTCAAAATAACGGTAAATAGACAAGTTTGAACAAAACTTGTCTATTAACCGTTATTTTGAATAAAATATAAAATTTGTACGCGCTATTTTATTTTGTGTGGGGTTTTATTATTTATTATACCCAAATTTTGATCAATTGGAATATACAAAAACAGATTTTTGGTGAAAAAACACACGATTTGTAGAAATTTTTATTAATTTATATTTTGTTTGTATTTTTATTCATTATTTGTCCATTTGAACGTCATTTTGAACAATTTTTACCATAATTCTACCAAAGTTAATTTTATCACCACAACTCAATTGTTTTATATTGTTATTGAGTAGTATATAACCACTAGAATCCAAAATCGCCATATTGACCACTTGAAAGCAAATAAAAAAAAGAGAAAAAATATATGTGTGAAGAAAAACATAATAATTTGTTTTGACGATACGATAATTTTATTTTGGAATGCGGGCGCGGTTGATATATGATGAGAACGAAGAAATGAAAAAATTAAATTTTTGTCCTCGATGTATGAGGCCTATGCTGTTGTATTGTATTTGCACCACTTGAAACCACAGAGAAAAATTGAGAAAATAAATGTTTGTTCTCGATATGAAAAAATGAAAAAAATTAATTTTTGTTCTCGATAGTCGATATATGAAAACAGATGTATAAAAATGCTGCGATATATGGTAAATTAAATAGAGAATGAACATTTATGAAAGACACGCGATTTTCGAAAATACGTCATCGTCCGACGGCCAAATATCAGAAGAGCATGAATTTAAGATATAATATGTAGATCAAATAAGCGGGAATAAAAATAATTGAGATGTGTATGATTTGAGAAGGGGAGGGTTTTAAGAATTTGATTTAGTTATTTCTGTATAGATCAATTAAAGAATTATATGAGGGGTGTGATGAAAATGAAAATGAAAAAATGAAAAAATAAATTTTTGTTCTCGATATATGAAGCCTATTGTTTCATATTCAAATTGTTCAAAATGTCGGTTGAATGGGGAATTTTTCCTTAAATGACAATAAATTGCACTAAAAAAGAAAATATTTGGATCAAAATAACGGTAAAAACGACCAGTTTTGTGTCAACTTGTCCATTTACCGATATTTCGATTAGCATATTAAATTTTTAGGTGCAATTTGATGTCATTTGGGGTAAAATTCTCCATTTACCCATTATTTTGTTCAGATTTTGGTACATGTCGTTCAAAATGACGTTCAAATGGACAAATTATAAACAAAATCACAAAAAAACATAATAAAAAAGAATAACTACAAAAGCGTGTGCTTTGTCACCACAACACAATTTTTTGAAATTGGTTTTGTTCAAAGTTTGGGTAAAATGCACAATTAAACCCCACGCAACATAAAAATGCACGTAAAAATTTAAAATTTGGTTCGAAATAACGAAAAATAGACAAATTAACACAAAACTTGTCTGTTTTACCGTTATTTCGAACAAAATATTAAACTTGTTCGTGCATTTTTATGTTGCGTGGGATTATTCTGTCCATTTTACCCAAATTTTGATAAATTGGAATATACAAAAATAGATTTTTGGTAATAAAACACATGCTTTGGTAGTAATTTTTGCTAATTTATATTTTGTTTGTATTTTGATTCTTTATTTGTCCATTTGAACGTCATTCTGAACAATTAATACCAAAATTCTACCAAAGTTAATTTAATCACCACAAGTCAATTGTTTTATATTGAAATTGTTCAAAATGTCGGTTACATAGAAAATGTAAGCCCAAATGACAGATTGCACTTAAAAATAAAAAAGTTGGTTCAAAATAACGGTAAAAACGTTTTGTGTCATCTTGTCTATTAACCGTTATTTTGATAAAAATATTACATTTTTAGGTGCAATTTTATGTCATTTGGGGTGAAATATTCCATTTACCCATTATTTTGTTAAGATTTTTGTACATGTCGTTCTAAGTGGCGTTAAAATGGACAAATATTGAACAAAAACACATTAATAAGCAAAAATTGCAACTAACGCGCGTGTTTTGTCACTACAACTCAATGTTAAATATTAAAATGGTTCAAATTGTGGGTTAATTGCAAAACTTATCAACACGCAATATAAAATGCACGTAAAAATTTAAAATTTGGTTCGAAATAACGTTAAATAGACAAGCTAACACAAAACTTGTCTGTTTAACCGTTATTTCGAACAGAATATTAAATTTTAACGTGCATTTTTATGTTGCGCGTGGTTAAATGGTCCATTTTATCCACATTATGAATTGAAATATAAAAAAATTGAGTTGTGGTGATGAAACACACGCTTTATTAGTTAGTTATGCTTATAAATATTTTTTTTGTGTATTTATTCATTATTTGTATATTTGAATGATATGTTGAACAATAAATACCAAAATTCTACCAAAGTGTCTAAAATCACCACAACTCAATTGTTTCATATTGAAAGTGTTCAAAATGTCGGTCAAATGGAGAATTTCACCCCAAATGACATTCAATTGCACTTAAAAATACAATATTTGGTTCAAAATAACACAAAAAAATTTTAATAAGCAAAAACAACTACCGAAGCGTGTGTTTTGTCACCACAATTCAATTTTGTTATATTTAAATTGTTGAAAATGTGGGTAAAATGCTAAAATTTACCCCACGCAACATAGAAATGTACGTACAAATTTAAAATTTGGTTCGAAATAAAGGTAAATAGACAAGTTTACACCAAACTTGTCTGTTTTACCGTTATTTCGAACAAAATATTAAATTTTACGTGCAATTTTATGTTGCGCGGGGTTTAATGGTATATTAAACCCCTCTTTTGGACAATCGAAATATAAAAAATTGAGTTGTGGTGATAAAACACACGCTTTGGTAGTAATTTTCGCTAATTTATATTTTTATTGTGATTTTATTCATTATTTGTACATATGAACGTCATTTTGAACAATTAATACCAAAATCCTACCAAAATGTGTTTTATCACCACAACTCAATTGTTTTATATTGAAATTCTTCCAAATGTCGGTTAAATGGACAGTTTCACCCCAAATGACATAAAATTGCACTTAAAAATTAAGTATTTGGTTCTTAATAATACAAAAAAATATTTAAAACCAAAAATTACTACCAAAGCGTGTGTTTTGTCACCACAATTCAATTTTTTAGTATTTAAATTTTTCAAAATGTGGGTAAAATGCACCATTTTACCCCATGCAATATAAAAATGCACGTAAAAATTTTAAATTTGGTTCAAAATAACGGTAAATAGACAAGTTTGAACAAAACTTGTCTATTAACCGTTATTTTGAATAAAATATAAAATTTGTACGCGCTATTTTATTTTGTGTGGGGTTTTATTATTTATTATACCCAAATTTTGATCAATTGGAATATACAAAAACAGATTTTTGGTGAAAAAACACACGATTTGTAGAAATTTTTATTAATTTATATTTTGTTTGTATTTTTATTCATTATTTGTCCATTTGAACGTCATTTTGAACAATTTTTACCATAATTCAACCAAAGTTAATTTTATCACCACAACTCAATTGTTTCATATTGTTATTGAGTAGTATATAACCACTAGAATCCAAAATCGCCATATTGACCACTTGAAAGCAAATAAAAAAAAAGAGAAAAAATATATGTGTGAAGAAAAACATAATAATTTGTTTTGACGATACGATAATTTTATTTTGGAATGCGGGCGCGGTTGATATATGATGAGAACGAAGAAATGAAAAAATTAAATTTTTGTCCTCGATGTATGAGGCCTATGCTGTTGTATTGTATTTGCACCACTTGAAACCACAGAGAAAAATTGAGAAAATAAATGTTTGTTCTCGATATGAAAAAATGAAAAAAATTAATTTTTGTTCTCGATAGTCGATATATGAAAACAGATGTATAAAAATGCTGCGATATATGGTAAATTAAATAGAGAATGAACATTTATGAAAGACACGCGATTTTCGAAAATACGTCATCGTCCGACGGCCAAATATCAGAAGAGCATGAATTTAAGATATAATATGTAGATCAAATAAGCGGGAATAAAAATAATTGAGATGTGTATGATTTGAGAAGGGGAGGGCTTTAAGAATTTGATTTAGTTATTTCTGTATAGATCAATTAAAGAATTATATGAGGGGTGTGATGAAAATGAAAATGAAAAAATGAAAAAAATAAATTTTTGTTCTCGATATATGAAGCCTTTGCTTTTGTATTGTATTTGCACCACTTGAAAACCAATGTATAAAAATGCTGCGATACGAAAAAAATGACAAATATTAATTTTGGTTATCGAGGAGGGGTTTAAAAATTTTTTTTTGCAAGTTATAACTTGATCAATTAAAGAATTGTGTGTTATATCGGTCAATTAAAGAATTGTAGTATATGTAGAAATATGTATTTAATATGAAAGACGGACGTTTATGTATATAAGCTTTATAAGAATTTTTTATTGTTTGAATAAATATATATTCAAACAATAGAAATAATGTTTATAAATAATATAGGTGAGAAACCTCAAATGATAAAAACATGCGTTTATCGAATCAACCACCTCAAAATGGTTTAACGGCAAAATATCAGAAGAGCATGAATTTAAGATATAATATGTAGATGGAATAAGCGCGAATAAATATAACTTTTTTGAATGAGAGGGCTTTAAGGTTTTTATTTTAAGAATTGTGTTATCGATTAATTAAAGAATTGTAGTATTTGGAGAAATATAAATGTTCTTCTTTATTTTTGTTTACGAAAAAGTATTAAGAGACATGTTATTTTAAAGATAATGTTCTCCTATGCATGATAAGTTTTATGAATGATTTGATTTATTGTTAATAAATTAATAATAAAACCCAATTAAAGTCAATAAAAGTTAATATCAAGTTTGTGTAGTATTTATAAATCATATGGTTTGTTTTGATTGTAGCGTTAAATTTTATTGTATATCATGATATTTAAATTATGTTATTTATGAGTTTATTGAACTTTATATTTTATTTGAATTTATGACACACTCATATGAACGTACGTATCTGTTTATAAATCATAAAAGATTTGTTCTATTTCACGTATCTAAAATTAAGTATAAATAGGTAAGTAATATTCTGCAAAATCTACTTTAATTCTGTTTACTACACCATTTAAATTCTAGATACATATTTTTAAAAAAAAATTTTACAATTATAATTTTGATCATGATAATAATTGTGAAAATAATTCACCACCTCAAAGAGGAACTAATTTAGAATCAGACTCTCTAAGTTTTGCGAGTGATTATTCTTAACGAACTTATGCTGAACCAGATTCGGTTTGTTACAAACAGAACCAGGAGTCAAATGTTGCTTGTTGTGAATCAAAAAAGACAAATGAAGTTCCTCAATATATGATGAATGCATTTGATCGGTTGGCATCATTTAAACAACATCGTTGGATCAAATATATTGTTGATCCTCAAGCTTTATAAAATGCAGGTTTTTATTATTATGGCACCGACGATAAAGTAAAATGTTTCAGCTGTTGTGGAATTATTGGTGACTGGAATTTTACTGATGATCCATGGGAAGAGCATGCATTTTGGTTCCCAAACTGTAAGTTTGTTCAACAGGAAAGGGGCCATTGTTTGTGGCTAGTATTAAAAAGAAGTGGTCTCAACATTTAAAAAATCTTAAAGATGGTTATCTTTCTTATTATTAAAAATAATAATAATAATAATTTTAAATGATTGAATAAAAAGTGTACTATAAAAATCACAATTACTTGTATTTTTTTTTCTATTTCAACAATTGGTATCAAAATAAAATAAGTAACACTTTTAAAAGAACAACAAACTGTTTTCTTAATTGATAAAACGAAAAATTCTCTTTTATTTTAGAGCGTGGAAAAGTCTGTTTTGGTTTAAAATGGAAAAGAAATAAAACCTTGAAACATCAAAAAATAAAAACTAGAATTTAATTGTTAATGACTGTTTTATTTTTATTTTTATTAATAAAATACAGTTTTATTATTGTCTTTGACCGTTTTCAAAATATGTGACATCGCTGTCGTATTCATCATCCTCATTATCATCTACCCAAATTTCAAATAGTGGAGCATTCATGGCTTTTGGGTTTTTACCGATAAACTTGATTTTTAAATTTTTCGGGGGTGGCGAAGCTATTTTTTCTTTAGTAAAGAGTTTGGTCACTCTTTGAGGCATCCAAAGAGCTCCTAGATCTTTCACTTGAAACTGAAGTTGCTCTCCGTATTTTGTCTGAACCATTTTCCATCCTACCACTTTATGTGGTTTATTAAGCTTTAGATCTTCAGGCTTAATGCTGCCAGTCACATTTTTGGCAGCCGTGTTTAACGATCTGATAAAATTCAATAAAAAATTAAAAATCAATTATAATTTTTAATACAACTAAATAATCTTCAATTTATAAATAAACTTACCATTCTGTATAAGATGCAAACTTAAACAGTTTTAAAGTTAGAATGAAATTTTTAGAAATTTAAAATTTCTTTATATAAAATTTTTTATTTCGGATTCATCGATATACTGATGCTGTATTAAATTGAAATACATTATAGATTAAAATAAATTAAAAGTATTAAAATAGCCTTGTAAAACGTTAGGACTTTATAACAAAATTTTTCTATTAATCTTCAACGTTTTTCTGGTTTTCGTCTTAACCAAAAAAACATTGAACATTAATTGAGAAGTTTTGTATTTTGAACATTAATTGATGCATTTTTTATTTCCTGAAAACAATCCAAAAATACTTCATATATTTTATTTATTATTTTTATTGTTGTTTTTATTTTCATTATTTTCATAACTGTGAGTTAAGTAACATCTAACATTAAATTAATATTGAAGTTAGTTTTAAACAGATAAAGCTACAAGTACATAGTGTTAATATTAAAATATTCAAATAAAAAATTAAAATATTTTGTTCGTATTACTATTCAAATAATAGCAGCATAAAAGTAAGTTGCAAGAAATATATCACATTAATATTATATTGATACTATAAATTTATATATTTTGCAGATGGATTCTTAATTTGAAAATGATATTTCGATCACTGAATTGGTACAAATGTGCCAAATTGTATCTAATAACACTGTTAAGGCTGAGCTTCTTAAACAATTGGCGCAAAAATAAACCAAGAAAATTAAGCCGAGATATAAAAAAATCTTTTTTTACTAATATACAAGCAACCGAAAACAAATCATCAAGTTTTGCCACATGCCCAAGAAGTATTAGAGCCTATAGATTAAGGTGCTAAAACTTGTAGTGGGCAACAAGAAGAAAATTCAAACATTTTAAATCAAAGTAAATTAAAAATAAAAAATTAACATTTGATTGTATCATATTTATAGATATTTTTTATTTAATATTTTTATTTTTTTATTTTTTATAGTTAGTGAAGGGAATAACACTCAACTGGCGTTTGGAAATCGGAGTACGCGCAAGCGAAGTTTGGATGACAACTGTGCACCTTCTTCATCCAAACAAAGTAGTTTGTTAGCTGAGATTCAAGCACCACCTCAACAAGCACCAATAGAAGATAGGTTATTGAATGTTAAAGTAATTAGTTAAAGCTCTATATTTAATACTTAATTCAAATGTCAAAGCGACAACATGGTTTTTAGGTTTAAAAATATCCCTCAAGACATTACTAAATTGCCTGATTATTTAAATAAGGCATTTGATGAAATTTTACTTTTTTTAACAAAAGATGCCCTTCTTCATTATAAAATTGGAGTGAAAATTTGCTTGTCAGATAAAAATGGCTGCAAACCGATTGGTATTAATTTTACCACAGTTTCAGATTTAAAATCAAGCGCAATCGCTTCTCTTTAAGAATCGGTGGCACAATCAAATTCAAGTTTTCTTCTAACAGATTCGTTAGAGGTGTCTTCAATAATATTACAAATTCCCCACGGAAAAGGACGTTTCAATATGAAATCAGCTCCTACTAATATAGTTTTAGACTATAAGACTAAAAGTATTATTGATATTAAAGTGAATAACGAAATTTATTGTTTACCTATTTCAATAATATAAGGCAAGTGTATTTCAGATAAAGATGAAAAGAAAATTCGCTCTTATACAAGGAGTAAGGTGTTATTGATTAAGGAAGTTCACAAATTGAACAATTTATCAAATGTAAAAATTGATGAACATTTTGGAACACATTTGATTCAATTAGCCTCGCATCAAAAAGCCTTACCTAACTAAAACATGTTCAATGATAAAACTAATTTTAAAGGAACATTATTTAATAGTTTCGAAAACATTTACGGTAAACGAAATCACTATATTTTCTATTTTGACGATATTAAAAATTTTGTAGCTATACGAAATGTTCGTATGTTTTACAATAAAAGGTATCAATGTGACACATGTTTTGAACCATACAATGTAAAAAATAATCACTTATGTTCAGCAAAATGTAAATCGTGTGAAGGTTCGCCCCCGTGTTATCGTTTGAAAACTTAAATTAAATGCGATGTTTGCAATAGATATTTTATGGGGAAGATTGTTTAAAAAATCACTAAGATGAAGTTTGTGGTTATCTAAAGTTTTGTTATATTTGTGCTAAATTGATTGATATGCGTTAACGCAATTTAAAAAAACATTCTTGCGATGAAAAATTTTGTTCAATATGTTCTTATATTGTAGGCAGTACACATAATTGTTACGTTCAGAAATATAAGCAAAAACAACCAGCAAAGTTTTCGATTATATTTTATGACTTAGAATGTACCCAGAATTTAAGTATTGGTAACCAAAAATATATTCACGTACCAAATTTGTGTGTTGTACACATTGTTTGCAACATTTGTTTTTTGACACTGCAAACAGATTACTGTTGCCCCTTGTGCAAAACAAGACAACACATTTTGGAAAATAGTAATGAAAAAACCTGTGTTGAACAATTTTTAGATTTTTGCGAATTATATCGTCTCGAGTCTCCTAATATTTTTTGCATAGCTCATAATTTTAAATCATACGATGGACAATTCATATTACGTGAATTGGTTAAACGTAAGAAAGATATTAAACCAATTATGGGCGGTATGAAAATATATAAAATTGTGTACGATTCACATATACATTTTATAGACTCGTTAAATTTCTTACCAATGTCATTGTCGAAATTTCCCGAAACATTTGGGCTTGAAAATGTTGAAAAAGGCTGGTATCCACATTTTTTCAAAACATCTGAAAATAATAATTATATAGGTGATGTTCCGGATATAAAATATTTTGGTACAGATCATATGACAGAGAAAGATTTCCAACGTTTCAATAATTGGTACAAAGAAAGAGTGTCATCAGGTTTGCAATACGATAACCGAAAAGAATTAGTTAAATATTGCGCCCAAGATGTTGACATACTTCGTAAGGGGTGTATTTTTTTTATGAATGATTTTTTGAGTATTACAAGTGTTAATCCTTTACTACAAGCATTCACTCTAGCCCAGGCAGTAATGCTTGCTTATCGCAAAACATTTCTAAAAGAAAACACTTAAGGAATAGTACCATCAAATTTGTACCATGAAAATAGGAAAAATCAATCGCGTATAGGTTTGAAGTGGTTAATTTTTGAAAATCGAAAGTGTGAAGGGAAAATTTTGTATGAAGTAAAATTACCCTCAACCAACTATTATGGAGACGGTTACCTAAAGGAAACAAATACTGTTTATGAATTTTTAGGATGTTATTGGCATGGGTGTGAACAATGTTTTTTAAATCGAACTCAACACCTTAACGATGGTGTTAAAGATACGTTAGAATTTAGATATGATCAAACAATGTCAAGAATTGAATTAATAAAATCTTTAGGTTATAAAATTATTTGCGTGTGGGAATGTAAATTTAAAGAATTTTTAACTAAAAAACCGCAAATCGCTGCATCTCTAGAGAACGATCCGGAAGTGTTGCATAAATATCTTAATCCGAGAGATGTACTTTATGGTGGTCGAACGGAAACTTTTAATTGTATTATAAGGTAAAAGAAGGAGAAAAAATTCAATACTATGATTTTACCTCTTTATATCCGTTTGTTAATAAATATTGCAAAAATCCCATAGGACATCCCAAAGTTCATTATAAAGATGATTGTAAAAATTTGAATATTGAAAATATTGATGGCCTAATAAAATGTTCTATTTTATCTCCACGTAATCTTTTAGTTCCTATACTTCCGTCCAAGATTAACAATAAACTTATATTTCCTCTATGTCGAACCTGTGCTGAAACAGAAAATGTCACTACAACATGTTCACATGATGAACGAGAGAGAATGTTAGTAGGTACATGGGTTTTAGATGAAGTTAAGCTTGGATTAAAGTATGGATATAAAATCTGTGATATTTTTGAGGTATCGGACTACGAAATATCACAGTATGATGTACAAAAAAAGAAGGTGGTGTGTTTACAGAATACATGAATTGTTTTCTAATATTAAAGCAAGAGGCTAGCGATTGGCCTGCAAATGTGATTTCTGAAAACGAAAAGAACGAATTTATTAAGGATTTTTATTCTCACGAAGGTATTAATTTAGATGCAACAGCAATGAAAAGTAATCCATCGCAAAGGGGCTGCAGTAAATTATGTCTGAATGCTCTGTGGGGTAAATTTATTCAAAGAAATGATAGAAATCAAATTTCAATAATTTATTATTAAATATAACGGACCTTTACGCTTTAGTTTCTTCTGCGGGTGTTGTAATCACAGACATAATTGCTATAGAAGATGTTTTTTGGGTTAGTTGAAAATACGAAACAGAAGATTTTTTTGAACAATTGAAACATGTATCGTTAGCTATAGGAGCATTCACAACAGCTAATGCTAGAATTAAATTGTACAACGAGTTAGTTAAAATCCAAGAAAATGTCTTATACTGCGATACGGATTCCGTTATATTTGTGGAAGATGATAAAATTAAAGATGTTTTGAAAACAGGAAATTTGATTGGTGATTTAACCAATGAAATTGTCGGTTATGGTAAGAATGCATATATAACCGAACTTGCAAGTACGGGACCAGAAAGTTACGGTTATATTGTATTCGATCCGAATAAAAACCAATATTTTGAAACAGCTAAATGTAAGGGCATAACTTTATATATTCAGTCCCAAAAATTATTAAATTTTTCTACACTCAAAAGCATGGTGCTAAATATTGATGATGAAGGGTTTCGCGTCGTGATTAATGAAAAAAAATAAAAAAACAAAAACTATTGAAAGTTGTTACAGAATTGGAAACGAAAACATTTCAATTCACTTATTTAAAAAGGATATGTCTTGAGAATTTAAAAACTGTGCCGTTCGGTTTTTTATATAAATAATTGTAAAAATATATTTTTAATGGTCATAAAAAATTATTTACTAAGTATTTAATAAATTTATTGTATTAAGTAGAATTTATTAAATAAAACTGTTTTTACTTATCCAAGAATTGTGTGTATTATTAAAACCTAACCATTTAACAAAAATCTGATCCTTTTTCGATTTTATTTTTTTTCTACGAGATTAACATCAGGTTGTTTTGTTTTTTGTAATTCATATTCATAAAATCGACCAGCAATTGGTTGATCTTGAAAATCCTTCAATAAATACGTTACTGGAGTTTTATTCTTTACCTCAGCTATTTGAAAAATTTCTGTTGACCAATTTGCAGTGTAACCCTTATCGAAAACTGTTTTGTGTTTACTTATTTGTACATGATCTCCCTTTTTAAATTTTGGTTTACCAAATTTTCTGCTATAATTAAAAACATTTCTTAACAAAAATTTTTCATTTCTTTTGGTAACATCTATTGGTTTAATTTTTATTGTACGATGTTTACTACGATTATAATCGTCAACAATCTTTTGTATTATATCGATCCATTTAAAAGAACCACGATAGCTAAAAATTTTCCACATACGTTGTTTTAATGTTCGATTTAATCGTTCTACTATGCTAGCTTTCAATACACTATACGATGAATAATGATTAATATCGAAATGTTGCATCAATCTTTTGAATTTACTATTATAAAAGTCTTTTCCCATATCGGTTTGCAGGTGCTTAGGAAATCGTTGACTTCTCACCATAATTTCACGCAAAGCGTTAGTAACTTCTTCTCCAGATTTATTTTTCAGTGGTGCAACCCAGGCATATTTAGAGAATGTGTCAATAACAACATAAAGAAAATTATAATTATCATTTTGATTGTAATATGCACCAAGTTCAACAAGATCTGCTTGCCACAATTCATCTATTCCTTTAGTAATCACTTTTCTTCGAGTAAAATTCTTTCTTGCCGGTTTATGTAATTCGTCTACAACTTGCTGACGCTCCATATTAAGATGTTGTTTAAAAAGTGATTATGACATAGAGATGTAATTTGTTTTATATAATAATTTTTTGTTAGAAAATTTAAATATCTATATAACAACACGGACTCGATTTTATTTGTTTAGTATCTAATCATAGTGGGTTAGCGAACAACACACATACAATTTTGAAGCGAACAAAAAAAAATGGATAATTTCGAAGATATTAAATTGACGAAAGAAAAAATCGTTAAAAGTCGGCAACCTGTACCCGATCTGTTACTATCGTATGTGTATTTTTTAAACGAATATAAAACATCTGCTATTATTATTGGATACGATGTGAATATTTTCACACCTACAATGATTCTATTGAAAGAGAAAAAATATCAAACTCTTTCTTGGGATGATTGGAGTTATTTTTACAACTATAGTTATACCATTCAAAAATATTTCGAGGATATGAACGACGAAACAAATTACCAGCTGGTGAATGAAAATAATAAGAGATTTAAATTTTCGCTCTACAATCAGGAGAAACATTTAATTTTTGTTGAGAAACCGTCAAAAATAAGATTGAACGCCCGCGAATGGGAAAGGTTATAGGCCTTGGCACCACTTTTATATTCCATGTTCAGTTGGTATATGCTAACTGGTAAGGAAGTAGGCTCGCATTACAATTTATACTTGAATAAATGTATTCTTCAGAACAGTACAAAGCTGGACTACAAAGAATTTATCATGCCAATAAATGAGCATAACAACTATTGCAATTATTCTAGATTGTTTATAGAATTGCCGATTTTGTGCAAGAATAAATTGGTTAATAATTTATATAATGTACTATGTAACCAAACAATACAAGAATAATAAAAACAAAATTTATTTTTACAAAAACTATTGTTGTTTTATTTATTTATTTTTGTTAGAATATATAATTTATTAAAAGTGAATATCATCATGTATGCAAAAAAAAGAAAAAAACTATTTGTAGCGGCTCAACATATTTATTGAAAAATATTTCAAACCGCTTCTCAATTATTAACGCAACTTTTTCATTGATTCCGAATTTCTTTACGTCACGTACTATCGTATAATCGAGGTAAATATTATATTCACAGTGACAAGTGCACCATCTTTATTCCTGTAGAATACTCTCGTTTCGATAGCATATTTAGTACAGTCAGTTGTTACTACTTTTGAATAGATATTTTGTTGTTCGTGTCCGACATCTATTCAAAGTATAATGCACCACATTATTAATTTACATTATCATAATTAGCAACTGCATTATCTAACATTGATGTTAGTATTTCTCGATTGTGGCGCGCGTGTCCTCCCTCTTGGTTGAGTGACGAGCTATAATAACTCGGCCATTACATTACATTACATTTTATTCTTGGGTGACATCGACATGTGCTTGGAAAAATAAGTAAACTTAAAATCAATATTTATAATTAATACATTAATTAATAATTAATACATTTATAAAATATTAAATAATAAATAATAATTCAATAAGAAAAATAAAAATATATTGTGTTGGTGTAATTTTATTGTGCGTGTGTGTTTCAATATTGAGACGGTCTGTCCGGGGTGGACAGGGCGTACAGTGGTGACCCCGACGTCCCTGTTTAGGGACAACACACACATAATAAAACCACACATTGCGAGGAATCCGAAGCCGGAAGTTTCACACATCAAACCACACATTGCGAGGGATCCGAGGCCGCAAGTTTCACACATCAAACCACACATTGCGAGGGATCCGAGGCCGCAAGTTTCACACATCAAACCACACATTGCGAGGGATCCGAGGCCACACGTTTACAAATCAAACCATATAGTGCGAGGGATCCGAGGCCGCATTCAACGAAGGACAACGAGCGATAAGCAGAAACATGTGTGTCAATAGCCCCCGTGCATCGTGGGACATCGAGGGACAACGCGGGACAAAAACATCGGTTGTGCGATCTACCCCAACCACGACGGCAAAAGCAGCGAGAAACCAGCGGAATAATAAGCAAGCAGAAAACAACCAGACGCACAAAAACGAGGTGCGACAAACAGTAAGTTTTTTTTTGTGTTGCACATAAACTACACATTTTTCTTACACAAAAATTTAATTTTAAATATTTCAAAAATTTTTTTTAATTTTTTTTTTATTTTTATTTTTAAATATTATATTATTGAAACTAGTCTTTCCAGACTAACCATCAATTTACATCTGAATTCTTACAAACTAAAATATAATGTGGTCACTGTAGATCCAGCGATGCACAGTGCCTGTTCGTTGGTAGGTAGCTGCCCACATACTAACGAGCTCGAAGGGTTTGGTTCTTTTAAGGCTCAACATATTTATTGAAAAATATTTCAAACCGCTTCTCAATTATTAACGCAACTTTTTCATTGATTCCAAATTTCATTACGTCACGTACTATCGTATAATCGAGGTAAATATTATATTCACAGTGACAAGTGCACCATCTTTATTTCTGTTGAATACTCTCGTTTCGATAGCATATTTAGTACAGTCAGTTGTTACTACTTTTGAATAGATATTTTGTAGTTCGTGTCCGACATCTATTCAAAGTATAATGCACCACATTATTAATTAACATTATCATAATTAGCAACTGCATTATCTTACATTGATGTTAGTATTTCTCGATCGTGGCGCACGTGTCCTCCCTCTTGGTTGAGTGACGAGCTATAATAACTCGGCCATTACATTACATTACATTTTATTCTTGGGTGACATCGACATGTGCGTGGAGAAATAAGTAAACTTAAAATCATTATTTATAATTAATACATTAATTAATAATTAATACATTTATAAAATATTAAAAAATAAATAATAATTCAATAATAAAAACAAAAATATATTGTGTTGGTGTAATTTTATTGTGCGTGTGTGTTTCAATATTGAGACGGTCTGTCCGGGAAGGACAGGCCGTACAAATTTGTTGCCACATCAAACAGGTTTAAACATGTTTTGTTTGACCATTTTTCTTCTTTTTCGTTTTCTTCTTCCTTTTGAATAATTTTTTAAACAGAAAATCGACAATTTGATCGTTCAGTTGTGGCATATTTTCTGTAAACCGTTTCACATAACGTTTCATTGATTTACCGCTACATTTATCCAGAATATAAAGGCAGTAATATTTCCCACACATTAAACTATAGTTGTCTTGCAACTTTATTAAATTATAAATGTATTTGTTGGAGTTATTCGATAAAAAATTTGTGAATCTCTTATCGAAGGATGGAGCACGTCCAAATGAATCAAAAAATTCGGCAATCCCTCGAATTGGAAAATGTATTGCAACCCAATGTGTTCCTGGTTGGTTCCTGGTTGGACGGGTCGGTATTTATAACAAAACTTGCTGGTTTTTTATGTACAAATGTAGGCAGCATATCAATTGGATATACTCCGCGAAAACAGTGCTTAGTTAAATAATGTTTTGAAAGAAATTTGGTTCTTTCTTTAGTGTTCATTTTGTATTAATGATCTAAAATAATGTTACGATCTTTATCAATTTCCAATGTTGCATCATACTCCAGATAGATCAAACAAGTGATAACGGTTGGTAATGCACTCTCGAATCTTAAATCAAGCCTTATATTACCTCGATCGAGAAACGAAGAGCAGGAACTATTAGTTGCCGAATCTGGTGTAAGATCATATGAAATCATAAAATAACCATGAGAAAACATGTTTTTCGTAACTAAATTTCCGTGCGACGAATGAAGTTATCCCGTTGTCGAGAATATTGTAGCATAAGCCCTGGCATATTCTTCACTGTTCGAGAAATCAGTTGTTATAGATGCGGTTGGTGTTGGTATTCCGTTGACATATAATGTAGCCGAGGTAATTTTATTATGTTTAAAATTAAAAGGATTCTTATTCTTCACACCTGTATAAGCATCATTATCGACCATACAAAAGATTAAGTTCGTTGGTAACTGCCCCAAAACAATATTATCCAAATTAACTGACGTGCTTTTCGGAGGAACCGTAAATGATTTTACATCACATCTTTTGTAATGATATTTTGCATTTGTGCGTTCAAGAATTTTATGATGTGCTATCAATATATTTGGATTAATGGTACAATGCTTTGCAAACAGAGTTGCTTCTAAAATTTTCATAACCGCTTTATTCGTATCATTCTTGGTTAGAATATAAAATTCAGGTGTATTAAGTGTAAACGTTAATCTTACATCCACTTTGTTAAATAATAGTAATGGTTGATTTAACATATCTATATGTTCTTTACCATATAATTCAACAATTTTACCATTTTTCTAAAGATTTTCTCTTCTACTTCCGCCATCAAGCCCTGCTAGGTTATCAAGGTTTTTTGAATCCGTATAGTATCCTGATAGTTCAAGATGAGTTCTACTCGGATCATCACCAAAATTCAACAATGTTTCTAAATATGCGTTTAAATATAAATTTACTTGTCGAAATAATGAATGTAACATATTATTAACAACATAAGGTTGATTTTGGTCTTCTGCTTTAAAAAGTGTACCATTTTCTTTTTGTAGCTGTATTTTAATACATAAATTTATTGAAGATAAATCAATATAGGTGTCACCGTGTCCATGACAGACAAATTTAATAACTGATTGATTTTCTAAACTTGTTAACGGTTTGTATGCGACTTCTTCAGTTTTTAAAATATTTGTTTGTATATTGCGCGGCCTAAAAAGATCCAATTCTGATTTCATACACTCCGTAAACGACATTATAATTGATTATGAAAATATGTCTTAAATTCGTTTTTTCTTATTATTTCTATTTTATTTTAAGTTCGCCCGTGAAGATCTCCTTACACCTACTGCCAAAGTTTTGGTCTGTGAATTTTTAAGTTTCGCTCTCTTATTTATTGATGTTTTTGCGATTCTTTTACGTTTACGTCTAGTAGTACCAGAACCAACCATTGTATTTATTTTATTAACAGCACTATCTCTCAATTTATCGACCTTTTTTACGGATCTATCTCGAAGAATTTCCTTCATTGGTTTTTGTGTATTTATATTACGCAACATATCTGTACCTGTTTCAATTAATTCATTTTTTAGAAAAGTTGCACCTTTTTGTAGTAGCGGTTGTAAGTATTTCCAGAAACTTCCAAAAGTTCCTCCCAAACCACGTACACGCTGATGAACTATAGGTAATCTAAGTAAATTTCCAAATTCTTCATCAACTAACGATAATTTACCTCCTTGTTGCTGATCATAATACTTAATATAAACAGCATTCATTGTAACTATGTATATGATTGATTATATATTATTGCAAACCCCTTTATATACCTTTACGAAAATGTTATATTACCATTGTACTTAACGTATCATTTTTAAAATTAATTTGTTTACCATTTTCGTCAGCCATTAAAATACTTATATCTGTAACTAGATTTTTTTCAAGAGGTAAATATTGAATGTTTACAATATCGCAATTTTGATAATCATCATATTGTTTTTGATATCTAACCGGATGCATAAGCATACCTCTAGCCATCAAGTAACCAAATACTTGCGGTTGTACTATATCAGAATAAATGCATAAATAATGAGGTATCCGTCATCCTCAGGTTGTTTTGCTATTTGAGGTTGAATTATTTTGATTGTTTTTCTTATGCTATTTTGAATTTTTTTGTCTAAAGTGATAGGTGTTGCATTTGCAATAGAATTTTTTAAATTTTCAGTAACTTTTCTTCTTTGTTCTATTTTGATTTGAGAGAAAAACATATCGAAAAAATCCCTCATTGCTAGTTCGATATCAAACACCACTTTACAACGGTAAGAATCCACTATAATTTGAACGGTAGCATTAGGTAAGAGTTTTTCGGGTTAATCGATATTGGTTGTATAGCGATCAAAAAAATTTTCTCTTTTAATAATTTCGAATAAAAGCGGATATTGTCTAAGCATTGTAAAAACTTCAATTTCTAAGATGATTTTTCTCACTGCAATAGATGGTACAGGTTTATCGGACATGCTTTCATCTTTTTCACTTATAAACATTAGTTTTGGTTCCTGTTTTGATACTTTTGCTGTTTTCTTCTCTTCAATTTTTGTACATGCAAATTTAGAAACGCCTACATACTATTCGCTCTCATTGTTTCTTTTAAAATTTAACGCTTTTAGTAGTTTTGTTGAAAATCTTGATAGAGTATTTTGAGGGTATAAATCTAGCGAGCTATTACTTGTTAAGGTTATAAAAAAAGAGTTCTGTTTAGGCATGGCTTTTTGTTAAATTTTTTTATTTTTATTATCTTAAGACACAAGTCAATGCTTGTAATGAACAATATTTTAAATAAAATTACCTATTTAACTTTTTCAAAACCATTCCCTTGCCATCCTGAGTTTTTATTGGTGTACTTGTAATAGATTTCTGTTTTTTCTTTCGATGAGGGAAAGCCAAAATGGTTTGTGTTGTATCACCGCGTCCACGTTTAAATTAAGATCGTGTAAGCATGTATTTTTCAACAGGCACAGTAACTTGTTCGCCATTGTTGAGCTGAAATAAACGATAATCCGAAGGATCTAACGATTTTCTTTCTCTAGCTATTTTAACTGTTTGGACCATCTAAGACTTAGCTCTTTCTATTTCTTCTGTATCTAACTGCATCAAATCGTTGCTATGTTCATCTGTTATGTTAACGCTTTCATTTTCAAGACTAGAAAACCGATTTGATGATGAAAACATCTCCTCCATGGACGGCTCTGCTTCGAACGATTTCATTATTTTTTCTTGAGCTGCTCTCAGCTGTCCAGGTTTTAGTGTCTGCATTTTTTTATCTTCATATATTTTATTTTCGGTTTCAGTAGCGGCACTTCTTTGTTTTTTATTTATGGTTTGGGTATCTGCATTTCTTAAGTTACGATTTAAATTTTCGGTTTGAGTATCTGCATTTATTACCTGATTTTTAACCACAGGCATAGAAAAACCATTAATAGGAGTAGTTTTGTGTTTTCCTTTCACATTTAAATATCTTAAAAGATTTTGACGATAACGATGCCATTTGCTAATCGTGCTTAATTTAGTATCATACAAAATTTTCTTCATTTCCCTATCCAGGTCGGATAACTTTTTATCCTCGACTACAATTTTTTTGAAACGTTCAAATGTTTCCGGTGGTATAACAATCATGCGATGCATTTTTATTGTTGTGTAGCCTGATCGATTAGTTTGCCCACAAGACCTGACAATACAGCTGACAAAAGAGTGGGTAGAAAACCTCCGTGCTGAATCAATAACTTCCGTTTCGATGATAAACAACTACCAGATGTAGCTAATTTGCGTAATACTGTTTTTATTTACTTAATTTTTTTTTATATTTTTCGGATATTTTAGCAACACCATTTAAAACATTTAAACACACTTCACACAATGTCTTTATTAAATCTTTACTACTATTAGTTAATATATTCTTACGCGTACAAGGTTTACAATTTTTTAACACGTGTAACCTATGTTTGTGTACCCTCAATCGTTTCATACTGTTCTAAATTACAAATAAGATTTGATGGCACATAACAAGTTTCATAGACTGAATTAAAGATATTTGTCCTAAAATGAAATATATCATTACATGTCTGTGTCAAATCCATAAATAAATATCCATATGGTTGCGATGCAGCTTCTTTATATACTCTTACAAACTCGTTTGAATTGTCCGGAAAAATTTGTCGTGCAAGCGGATAAATTTGTGATTTATCTCGAGGATTGTTAAACACAACCAAATATTTACAATTTAGCGATATGTCTCGACAAAATTTTCTCTGATGAAATATATTCTGTGTTATCAATAAAACTGATATCTGTCTATGATGTGAACCTTTCGTAAATAATTCACAAACATTTTTATTATATGCCTCGGCATAAGATCATCCAAGACAATTAAAACATTATTTAAATTTTCAAAATAAGATTGAACAGTATCTATAACTTCAACATTACAATTCAATTCATCTACGGGTATTGCATTTTTCTCCGCATTACACCATAATACTTTACTCACATCTCGAACAACATGGGGTATTAGTTTCAATACGAATGATGTTTTACCACAACCAGAAGGTCCAGCAATCATCATTGTGAACGGTGTTTCAATATTTAACAACTTAAGTAATACAATAATTTACATAAGCTTTCAACCTCTATTTATACATATTTCCTACATCAAAAACATAACAAACAACATACAATTTTTGGAAACCAGAACAGAACAGACCATTTCCGCCTGTACTTAAAAATATTAAAAAGAAAAAACAATAACGAATTTATTCAATACCATTTTATTATTTGCTTATTTATAAATTACATTTTTATTTCTTCTTTTCCCCATAGATTTGTTCTTGAGCTCCTTTTACTAGCCACACGCCATTTTTATCTTTCAAAACTTCACGATTATCAAAATCAACTATTGAACCATCTTTCATGAAAATGGTTCTGCGAAACGGCTTGGAGAAATCGAAAAAAGGCTTCTACAGAATCCATGATGTTGATGATGATGCTGATTTTTATATTAATTGTATACTGATGATAATCAGTTTCAAAAGTAGAATCTATAACCATTCAAACTCAAAATTTATATCATTTTAAAAATAGGTTAGATCAATAAAATGTCCCTTGATAAAAAATTTGATTACATTTTATTTTGTCTTAAACTAAATAAATCTAAATTAATATGGAATGTCAAGACTAATTTGCTTAAACTTGAAATACAAAAAACTTTCATTCTAAATACAAGGTCAGTAAATAAATTTAACTGACCTAATTTTTAATCGTTTGTTGTTGTGACACATATGACTTTTTTGAAATTAATTTCTCTCAAACCAGAAGTAATAAGGGGAAGCGTGGGAATTTCATTCCCAAGAAATCATAAAAGTTAGCATAACAATAAAAACAAAAATAAAGATAATTTATATTTCTTCATATACCACTCCACCCCTCTGAAAAATACAATTCTTTAATTGATAACTTGCAAAATAAAATTCTTAAACCCCTCCTCGATAACCAAAATTAATATTCGTCATTTTTTCGTATCGCAGCATTTTTATACATTGGTTTTCAAGTGGTGCAAATACAATACAAAAGCATAGGCTTCATATATCGAGAACAAAAATTTAATTTTTTTCATTTTTTCATTTTCATTTTCATCACACCGATACAGAAATAACTAAATCAAATTCTTAAAGCCCTCCCCTTCTCATATCATACACATCTCAATTATATTTATTCGCGCTTATTTGAGTTACATATTATATCTTAAATTCATGCTCTTCTGATATTTCGCTGTCGGACGATGACGTATTTTCGAAAATCGCGTGTCTTTCATAAATGTACATTCTCTATTTAATTTACCATATATCGCAGCATTTTTATACATCTGTTTTCATATATCGACTATCGAGAACAAAAATTAATTTTTTTCATTTTTTCATATCGAGAACAAACATTTATTTTCTCAATTTTTCTCTGTGGTTTCAAGTGGTGCAAATACAATACAAAAGCATAGGCCTCATACATCGAGGACAAAAAATTAGTTTTTTCATTTCTTCGTTCTCATCATATACCAACCGCGCCCGCATTCCAAAATAAAATTATCGTATCGTCAAAACAAATTATTATTTTTTTCTTCACACTTATATTTTTTCTTGTATTTTTTCTTTTTTTTTTGATTTGCTTTCAAGTGGTCATTATGGCGATTTTAGATTCTAGTGGTTATATACTACTTTATTGTTCAAAATGTCAGTTTAATGAAGAATTTTACCCCAAATGGCATTAAATTGCACTTTAACATTAAATATTTTGTTAAACATAACGGTAAAAACGAAAATTTTCGTGTCAACTTGTCTATTTATTGTTATTTGTAATTTAATTTTACGGTGCAAATCTATGTCATTTTGGGTTAAATTCTCCATTTACCCGTTATTTTGTTAAGATTTTGGTACAAATTGATCAAAATGACGTTCAATCGGACAAATAATGAACAGAAACAAAAAAAAATATTAATTAGTAAAAAAATAATGCTAAATCGTGAGTTTTGTCACCGGATATCAATTTTTTGACATTAAAATTGTTCATAATGTGGGTTTAAGGCACAATTGAACCCCACGCAATATAAAATGCACGTAAAAATTTTAAATTTCGTTCAAAATAACGGTAAATAGACAAGTTTACAAAAAACTTGTCTGTTTTACCATTATTTAGAACAAAATATTAAATTTTTACGTGCATTTTAATGTTGCACGGGGTTAAATGGTCCATTTTACCCACATTTTGGACAATTGAAATTTAAAAAAGGTGAGTTGTGATGATACAACCTACGCTTTGGTAGTAATTTTTACTAGTTTATATTTTTTTTGTGTTTTTATTCATTATTTGTCAATTCGAACGTCATTTTGAACAATAAGTCCCAAAATTCTTCCAAACTGTGTCTTATCACCACAACTCAATTGTTTTTATATTGAAATTGTTCAAAATGTCGGTTAAATGGAGAATTTCACCCAAATTGACATTCAACTGCACCTTAAAATTATAAATTTCGTTCTAAATAACACAAAAAAAATATTATTAACAAAATTTACTACGAAAACGTGCTTTGTCACCTTAATTCAATTTTTTTTGTTAAAAATGTTCAAAATGTGGGTAATATGCACAATGTTACTCCACGCAATACTAAAATGCACGTTAAAATTTTACAAAATTTCGAAATAACGGGAAATAGACAAGTTAAAATAAAACTATTTTACCGTTATATCGAACAAAATATTAAAATTTTACGTGCATTCCTATGTTGCGTGGGGTTATATTGTCCATTTAACCTTAATTATGAAAAATTAGAATATACAAAAATAGATTTGGTGTGATAAAACACACGCTTTGGTAGTAATTTTTGCTAATTTATATTATTTTTGAATTTTAATTCATAATTTGTCTTTATTAACGTCATTTTGAACAATTAATACCAAAATTCTACCAAAGTGTGTTTTATCACCACAACTCAATTGTTTCATTTTTAAATTGTTCAAAATTTCGCTTAAGTGGAGAATTTTATCCCAAATGACATTTCATTGCACTTACAAATATAATTTTAAGTTCACAATAACGGTTTAAACGACAAGTTTAGTGACAATTTGTCTATTTTCCGTTATTTCGATTAAAATTTTAAATTTTAAGGTGCAATTTCATGTCATTTTGGGAGAAATTTTTCATTTACCGATTATTTTGTTTAGATTTTGGTACATGTCGTTCAAAATGACGTTCAAATGGACAAATAATTAACAAAAACACAAAAAAAATATAAATAAGAAATAAAAATTACTACTAAAGCGTGGGTTTGGTCACCACAATTCAATTTTTTGAAATAAAAACTGTTCAAAATGGAAGTCAAATGCGCAATTTTACCTTAAAATTAAGTTTAGTTGATGTGGCTGCTATCGCATACTTATACCAAATTTGATCCGTTTTGATACCACTTTATACGGCTATAGGTCCGATTTATTCCGTAGAGCCATCTGCGCGTTACATATCTCAGTCCTATAATACTGACATGGAAAATGGGTCGGCCAGAGGATTCTAAACACAACAGAAGATCCAGATTATGTTAATTTTTCACTACCGATCGCACCGCCCAAACGATCGAAGGTGAAAAACCCATTTTGCATCCTGCCTCGAATCAGATTCAAACCCGGTACCTCCCGCTCCAACTACCGCAGCCTAAACCACTGCGCCACCTGGCCGGTGCAATTTTACCTTACGCAATATAAAAATGCACGTAAAAATTCAAAATTTGGTTCGAAATAACGGTAAAGAGACAAGTTAACACAAAACTTGTCCGTTTCACCGTTATTTCGAACAAAATATTTAATTTTAACGTGCATTTTTATGTTGCGCGGAGTAAATTGGTCCGTTTTACCCACATTTTGGACAATTAAAATATAAAACCATTAAATTGTGGTAATAAAACACACGCTTTGGTAGTAATTTTTGCTAATTTATATTGGTTTTTTGTGTTTTTATTCATTAGTTGTCCATTTGAACGTCATTTTGAACAATTTAAACCAAAAGTCTACCAAATTTAATTTTATCCCCACAACTCAATTGTTTCATATTTAAATTGTTCAAAATGTCGGTTTAATGGAGAATTTCACCCCGAATGACATTAAATTGCACTTAAAAATTAAAAAGTTGGTTCAAAATAACACATATTGTCCATTTTACACACATTTTGAACAATTGGATAGATTTGTGACGACCAAAAACACGCTTTGGTAGTAATTTTTGCTAATAAATATTATTTTTTTTCTATTTTAATTCATTATTTGTCCATTTGAACGTCATTTTGAACAATTGATACCAAAATTCCATTATACCAAGGTGTGTTGTATCTAAACACTTCAATTGTTTCATATTGAAATTGTTTCAAATGTCGGTTAAATGGAGAATTTCACCCCAAATGACATTCAATTGCACTTTAAAATTAAATATTTGGTTCAAAATAACAGTTAAAACGACGAGTTTTGTTTCAACTTGTCTATTTTCCGTTATTTCGATTAGTATTTTTAATTTTTAAAAGCAATTTAATGTCATATCGGGTGAAATTTTCCATTTACCCATTATTTTGTTAAGATTTTGATACATGTCGTTTAAAATGACGTTCAAATGTAAAACTAATGTACAAAAACACACAAAAAATATTCAAAACCAAAAATTACTACTAAAGCATGTGTTTTGTCACCACAACTCAATGTTTTGATATTAAAATTGTTCAAAATACGGGTAAAATGCACAATTTAACCCCACGCAATATAAAAATTCAAATTTAAATTAAAAATTTGGTTCGAAATAACGGTAAATAGACAAATTTACACAAAACTTGCCTGTTAGACCGTTATTTCGAACTAAACATTAAATTTTTACGTGCATTATTATGTTGCGGCGGATTAAATGGTCCATTTAACCCACATTTTGGACAATTGAAATATTAAAAAATTGAGTTGTGGTGATAAAACACACGCTTTTGTAGTAATTTTTGCTAATTTATATTTTGTTCGTGTTTTTTTTTTCCAGTTTTTGTCCATTTGAACTTTATTTTGAACAATTAATACTAAAATTCTAACAAAGTTAATTTTATCACCACAACTCAATTGTTTCTTATTAAGATTGTTTAAACTGTCGGCTAAAGGGAGAATTTCACCCCAAATGATTAAAAAATGGACTTAAAAATAATATATTTGGTTCAAAAGACCGGTAAAAACGACAAGTTTTGTGTCATTTTGTCTATTTACCGTTATTTCTATTAGAATATTTAATTTAAAGGTGCAATTTTATGTCATTTGGGGTGAAATTCTTCATTGTTCCAATATTTTGGTAAGATTTTTGTACATATCGTTCAAAATGACGATCAAATGGACAAAAAATGAACAAAAACACGAAAAAACATTAATTAGCAAAAATTACTACTAAAGCGTGTTTTTTGTCACCACAACTCAATTTTTTGATATTTAAAAGGTTCAAAATGTGGGTAAAATACACAAATCCACCCCACGCAATCTTAAATGCACGTTTAAATTAAAAATTTGGTTCGAAATAACGGTAAATAGACAAGTTTACACAAAACTTGTCTGTTTAACCGTTATTTCGAACCAAATATTTAATTTTTACGTGCATTTTTATTTTATTTTACTTTTTTTTTTTTATATTTTATACTATGCTATCTTTTTTGAGCCACCTGGGCGGTTATGCATTTTTATGTTTCGCGGGGTTTCATAGTTCATTTTACCCACATTTTGAACAATTGAAATATAAAAATTTAGTTGTGGTGATATAACACACGTTTTGGTAGTAATTTGTACTAATTTATATTTTTTTTGTGTTTTTTTTTCATAATTTTTATCCATTTGAACGTCATTTTGAACAATAAATACCAAAACTCTACCAAAGTGTGTTAAATCACCACAACTCAATTGTTCATATTTAAATTGTCCAAATGTCGATAAAATGGAGAACTTCAGCCCAAATGACATTTAATTGCCTTAAAAGTTGAACATTTGTTTCAAAATATAACAAAAAAAATATTATTAAACAAAAATTACTACCAAAGCGTGTGTCTTGTCACCACAATTCAATTTTATAGAATTAAAATTGTTCAAAGTGTGGGTTAAATGCACAATTTAACACCACGCAACATAAAAATGCACGTAAAATTTTAAAATTTTGTTTGAAATAACGGCAAATAGACAAGTTTAAAGAAAACTTGTCTATTGAACCGTTATATCGAACAAAATATTAAATTTCTAAGCGCATTTTTATGTTGCGGGGGGTTGTTTTGTCCATATTGAACAATTTTGAACAATTGGAATATACAAAATAGATTTGTGGTGATAAAACACACGCTTTGGTAGTAATTTTTGCTAATTTATATTTTGTTTGTATTTTGATTCATTATTTGTCCATTTGAAAGTCATTTTGAACAATTAACACCAAAAACATACAAAAGTTAATTTAATTACCATAACTCAATTGTTTTATATTAAAATTGTTCAAAATGTCGGTTAAATGGAAAATTTCACCCCAAACGACATTATATTGCACTTAAAAATTGAAAATTTGGCTCAAAATAACGGTTAAAACGACACGTTTTGTGTCAACTTGTCTATTTACAGTTATTTTGATTAAAATAATAAATTTTTAGGTGTAATTTAATATCATTTGGGGTAAAATTCTCCAATTACTAATTATTTTGTGAAGATTTTGGTACATATCGTTCAAAATGGCGTTCAAGTGGACAAATAATGAACAAAAACCCAAAATTATATTAATTAGCAAAAATAACTACTAAAGCGTGTGTTTCATTACCACATTTCAATTTTTTGATATTTCAATTGTCCAAAATGTGGGTAAAATGCACAACTTGACCTAACGCAATATAAAATGCACGTTAACATTTAAAATTTTGTTCGAAATAACGGTAAATAGTTAAGTTTACACAAAAATTAACTGTTTTACCGTTTTTTTGAACAGACTATTAAATTTTAACGTGCATTTTTTTCGCGGGGTTAAATGGTCCATTTTACCCACAATTTGGACATTTGAAATATTAAAAAATTGAGTTGTGGTGATACATACGTTTTGGACGTAATTTTTGCTAATTTAAAAATTAGTTTGTTTTTTTATTCATTATTTTCCATTTAAACGTCATTTTGAACAATTAATACCAAAATTCTACCAATGTTAATTTTATCACCACAACTCAATTGATTATACTAAAGTTGTTCAAAACTTCGGTTAAATGGAGAATTTCAGCCCAAATGACATTCAAGTGCCCTAAAAAATTAAATATTTGGTTCAAAATAACACTTAAAAAAATATTAATAAGGAAAAATTACTACCAAAGCATGTGTTTTGTCACCACAACTCAATTTATTTATATTTGAATTGTTTGAAATGTGAGTCAAATGCACAATTTAACCCCACGCAACATCAAAATGCACGTAAAATTTTAACATTTGGTTCGACATAACAGTAAATAGACAATTGTATACAAAACTTGTCTGTTTTACCGTTATTTCGAACAAAATATAAAATTTTTACGTGCATTTTTATGTCGCTTGGGGTTACATGGTCCATTCTACCTACATTTTGGACAATTGAAATATAAAAAATTTGAGTTGTGGTGATAAAACACAAGCTTTGGTAGTAATTTTTGCTAATTTATATTTTGTTTGAATTTTAATTCATTATTTTTCATTTGAACGTCATTTTGATCAATTAATACAAAAATTCTACCAAAGTTATTTTTATCACCACAACTCAATTGTTTCATATGTTAATTGTTCAAAATGTCGGTAAAGTGGATAATTTTACCCCAAATGACATTAAATTGCACTTAAAAATTAAATATTTGGTTCAAAATAACGGTAAAACGTTAAGTTTTGTGTCAACCTGTCTATTTACCGTTATTTTTATGAGAATATTTAATTTTTAGGTGCAATTTTATGTCATTTGGGGTGAAATTATCCATTTTCTTACTTAATATTTGGTTCAGATTTTGATACATGTCGTTCAAAATAACGTTCAAATGGACAAATAATGGACAAAAACACAAAAAAATATTAATTAGCAAAAATTACTTACGCGTGTGTTTTGTCACCGTACCTCAATTTTTTGATATTTAAATGGTTCAAAATGTGGGTAAAACGGACCAATTAACCCCGCGCAACATAAAATTGCACGTAAAAATTTAGTATTTGGTTCAAAATAACGTTTAAAAACACAAGTTTTGTGTAAACTCGCCTATATACCGTTATTAAGAACCAAATTTTAAATTGTGACGTGCATTTTTGTATTGCGTGGGGTTAAAATTTTGGACAATTGAAATATAAAAAAATTAAAATGTGGTGAAATAACAAACGCTTTGGTAGTATTTTTGCTAATATATTTCTTTTATGTGCATTTATTCATTACTTGTCCTTTTGAACGTCATTTTGAACAATTTATTTCAAAATTCTACTAAAGTGTGTTTTATCACTACAACTCAACCGTTCAAAAAGTCGGTTGAATGCAGAATTTCAGCCCAAAATGACATTAAATTTCACTTGAAAATTAAATATGTGGTTCAAAATGACACAAAAAAAAATATAAATAAACAAATATAACTACCAAAGCGAGTGTTTTGCAACCACAATTCAATTTTATAGAATATAAATTGTTCAAAATGTGGGTTCAATGCACAATTGTACCCCACGCAACATGAAAATGCACATTTAATTTTAAAATTTTGTTTTAAATAATAGCAAATAGACAAGTTTAAACAAAACTTGTCTATTTTACCGTTATTTCGAACAAAATATTAAATTTGAACGTGCATTTTTATGTTTCGCGGGGTTATATTATCCATTTTGAACAATTTTGAACAATTGGAATATACAGAATATCTAAATTTTGTGGTGATTAAACACACGCTTTGGTAGTAATTTTTGCTAATTTTAATTTTGTTTGTATTTTGATTCATTATTTGTCCATTTGAACGTCATTTTGAACAATTAATGCCAAAATTCTATCAAAGTTAATTTAATCACCACAACTCAATTGTTTTATTTAAAAATTGTTCAAAATGTCGGTTAAATGGAGAATTTCACCCAAAATGACATTAATTGCACTTAAAAATTTAATATTTGGTTCAAAATAACACACAAAAAAATATAAATAAGTAAAAAATACTACCAAAGCGTGTGATTTGTCACCACAATTCAATTTTTTAGTATTTAAATTGTTCAAAATGTGAGTAATATGCACAACTTAACCCCACGCAATATAAAAACGATCTTAAAAATTTTAAATTTTGTTCAAAATAACAGTTATTTGACTATTTTTCACAAAACTTGTCTATTTTACCATTATTTCGTACAAAATTTAAAATTTGTCGTTTAGTTCATTATTTGTTCATTTGAACGTCATTTTTAACAATAAATACCAAAATTCAACCGAAGTGTGATTAATACCAATAACTCAATTGTTTCATATTGAAATTGTTCAAAAGGTCGGTTAAATGGAGAATTTCAGCTCAAATGACATAAGATTGCCCTTTAAAATTAAATATTTGGTTCAAAATAATACATAAAAGAATATTAATAAGCAAAAATAACATCTCAAGCGTGTGTTTTGTCACCACAATTCCATTTTTTTGATATTTAAATTGTTCAAAATGTGGGTTAAATGAATAGTTTAACCTCGCGCAATATAAAAATGCACGTACAGTTTTATAATTTGGTTTGAAATAACGGAAGATAGACAAGTTTTCACAAAACTTGTCTTTTTTACCGTTATTTTGAACATAAAACTTCATATTAATGTGCATTCTTACTATGCACGGGGTTAAATGGTATATCTTATCCACATTTTGGAGAAGTGAAATTTAAAAAAAATGAGTTGTGGTTATTAAACACACGCTTTGGTAGTGTTTTTTGCTAATTTATTTTTTTTTGTGGTTTTGTTCATTATTTGTCCATTTGAACGTCATTTTGAACAATAAATACCAAAATTTCACCAAAATGTGTTTTATCACCACAACCCAATTGTTGAATATTGAAATTTTTCCAAATGTCGGTTAAATGAATAATTTCAGCCCAAATGACATTCAATTGCACTTTAAAATTTAATAATTGGTTCAAAATAACACAAAAAAATAAGCAAAAATAACTACCAAACCGTGTGCAAAGCGTGTGTTTTGTCACCGAAATTCAATTTTTTTACATTTTAATTTTTCAAATTAAACATAAAAATGGAAGTCAAATTTTAAAATTTGGTTCGAAATAACGGTTAATAGACAAGTTTAAACAAATCTTGTCTTTTATACCGTTATATCGAACAAAATATAAAATTTTTAAGTGCATTTTTATGTTTCGTGGGGTTATATGGTCCATTTTTTTTGGTCCATCAAATATAAAATTGATTTGAGGTGATAAAACACACTGAAACGCCAGTTTCCACGTTTTGAAGGGAATAGGTATGACTACCCTGACTTTCATACATACAATTTAAGGTTGAGATAATTGAAATACATTTCAAGCGGAATATCTACTTGTTCGTGCTGTTAATAATTGGGTGGTGGGAAACTGTTACTATTTTTTTTTGGAGTATAAAAAGAAATTATTTTTGGATGATCGGGAGTCGTAGATAAGAATTTGAAGAACTCGTTTTTGTTTTGGTGATATAAAACCGTAGTTGTAATATTACAAGAAAAAGTAAAAATATATACTATATATATATGAGATATATATTGTTGAATTCAAATAAAAAGAAATAAAGTATAGACTATGCTTAAATATATTATTAAAAAAAAAAAAAAAAAAAAATATTGGTTTAAAAACTTAAAAATAAAATGGAGTTGAATAATCAAAAGTGGCTACATCATGGCGTAGACATTAAAACTATGAATTAAATGATATACAAATTAATAATAAAATTATATACCTAGTTACATATATCTAATAATAAATTAAGTAAAACAATCATACATAAACTCCTATTAAAAGTATTCATATTAATAAAAATCGAGTTACAAACTGTTTACTGTGTTTTACCAATAAAACAAACAAGCAGCTGAGTATACGAATATAATTCAACGTGCGTGTAAAATCAACCTTGTTTGGGATGGAATGGATACCACGACAGCATGCGTTTACGTTACGATAAGAATTTTCTTTATAAATATTATATATATAAAATTTTTCAGTTAATCATATCCCATATTATCTTTTTCATTAAGTAAATTCAGTAATTAAGTTAGAATTAAGAAATGTTGTAATTGATTATTCAATTTTACTATTGTGTTCAGGAGTTTATAAACTTATATTTTGTTTTGATTGATTATTATACCGTAACTTCTAGTTCTGTTTTTTTTTATTAACCTTATTTAATATAATTTTATTTGAATTCATTTTATTTTTTTTTCTCATCACTCTGCATTGTATGATGAGAAGCTAAGTGTTTTCATAGGGATGATTTGGTAGGTATGGACCAGTTTTGAACGGTAGGTTGATCTAAGCTTTGATCCTATTCCTCACTTAAATTCTATTCCCTCAATTTCCCGTTTCCTATCCTGCGATCTAGCAAGACACACTCACGTTTCGAAAACCCCACACTCAACCCTGAGCCTTAGCCGGCCGAAGATGACCGCATCGAAATCTCTGCGTGTGTACAAAATTTTCGGTAACAACCCATAGTTAAATATCGGCTGTTACAGATGGCGCCCAAATGGTAAACGATGTAGATACACATGGCTTATATTTTCTTAACCTCATTAATTTTTACTTTCCAAATTTTTACCTTCCACAAACCATTTTCGCTCCTTATTTTCTATAGCTTGTGTTAGTTGATAGAATCAATATCGCGTTCGTTCCATTCAAATTGAATGTTGATTAAAATGTTAGTTTAATTTGATTCAATCATTTATCACAAGGATTTTAAGTTCATATTTCGCACTGTTTTCCACGTAGATGTTAATAACAGTGTTTGGTGAAATATGATATTAAAACTAGAAGAAAGAATACCAAGCTCTCGCAAATGCACCCATTGCACAAAGTGCGTGTAGAATCATTTGTTAGTCATTTATTTGTAGCTAGTTAACATTCTTCTTATGTTTCCTATCTGGCGCAAATGTACCCGATTTATGTCGTTTAGATTTTCATTTGTTAGTATCCAGATGGTTTTCCTTTATTTTCCTCATTCCTCCAAAGCAAAGATCAACCTAGTGTAAAACAAAATTACTACTACATATATATCTGTGGTCGTACTTATTCTTACTCTATCCCTTATTTATGATATTTTGTTTTGTTACTGTAAATTCAAAATCATCATCCAAAGATTTTTTTCTAATACAAATAGACTTGTTATAAACGAATCATTCATTCATTATACTCTTATTTTATTATATTCTATAAACACATGAAATTCATTTTATGTTTGTTATTTTTTTTTTGTTATTCAAAATTTATTTCGATATATTGCTTTATTTCATTAATATTGCTTTTGTGGAATATAGTCCACTTACGTTATTTTATCGTTTTGAAAGTAAATGATTGATCATTAATTAAAATTTGTTCTTTAATAATTGAATTGTTGCTAAAATGGATATAGAGCATTTAGAATTTGACGAGTACGAGTTAGAATGTCAAATCGCGACATCGACGGTAGTACTGTTAGTGAAAAATTAGCCAATCTAAAGGATAGACTCTTGTTAGAAAAAGATCATTCTTGCCTTGTTCCTAATAAACCACATGAAGGAGCTAGAAAGAATCCAAGACGCGAAATCGGCAAGCTCTGTTCAAAATTAAAAGATGTGTATGATAACCTTCACGAAGCTGCTGAAACCAATAATACTGATAACCTTTCTAAAATATTTTCTCGATTATTGCATATTCAAGGTCGACTTACGCGACTTAGGAAATCAAAGGTAGAAGCTTCAGATGTAACTGAGACGCTCGCTAAAACACATCAGCTTATTGATTATATAAACTCCACTAGGACACAAACTAATCCACTAGATGAGAGTATCGCGAAATTAGAAGAAATCCAACTAGGCGAAGATGGAAATCTTAGTGACTCAGAAGTAGAAGAATCCATAAGTTCTAAATCTGTTTCAAACAAGGATCACCATAGTCCTGGGATGGAAGAAATTCCTTCAATTGAATTAGGCCATAATATACCTGGCTCTTCGAGAGCTCATCAGCAAATTTGTGGTGTAACTAATTTACAACAGCGATCAATAAATGTACGTGATACTCAGCAGAATGTAAAAGGCGAACGTGCACAATTCGTAAATCTACCTCAACAATCGATGTATAATGGTTCTCCACCGGCCACTTATAATCATACAAGATCTCTTTCCAAATGGAATATTCATTTCGATGGTGCACCTGGTGGAATTCATATAAAGCGATTTTTAGTTAGAATTGAACATCTTGCCAAGTCTGAACATATTACCGAGTTGCGCTTAGTAAATGAACTTCACTATGTCCTTAGAGGTACCGCGGTTGAGTGGTATTGGACCATGATAGAACGTCACAAAAATATTTCTTGGTCAGCACTTAAAAATGAATTGCAAAAACGTTTCCAAGACAGACGATCTGATCTGGACATTCGTCATCAGATAAATTCTCGTAAACAAGGACCACGTGATACATTTTATCAGTTTTACACCGATCTTATATCATTATCTCTGCAGTTAGAAACTCCTCTTAAAGATAACGAACTTATGTGTATTATACGTCAAAATATGCGAGCTGGGTTGCAGGACCGATTAACTGATATTCAGTTCTCTAACATAGATGAGATGATTCGTCGGTGTGTAGCGTATGAAAACACTTGGAATCGAACTGGGTTTGTTCCTGAGTTACTATGCACTCAAAAGCGCTATGTTCATGAGTTGGATATGCATCGAGCATCGGATTTATTTCAGTCAGGAGAAGAGGAAATATCAGCTTTTCAGCAAAAACCTGTTTTTAGGACATCATTAAATAATTCTTCTGGTAAACAAACCTCATCTTCACCAGTTAAAGTTTCTTCTTGGAATTGTTTACAACCAAATCACTACTATCAGGATTGCCCTACACCAATTTATCAGAAATTTTGTTTTGGCTGTGGTGTTAAAGGCTATATCAAACCAGAGTGTCCTCATTGTCGTAGGAAAATGGGAAACTTGGAAGCGGGGGCCCGGACATCGGCTTGTTATGCCCCCAAAACACAGAAAGCAATGATAGATTCCGTGACCAACACAGGTCCGGAGTTTTACGAGATCCTTCGTCATTCACAGATAAATCAAAAACCATAAATCTTTTTCCTAATAACTTTAAAACTTCAACACTTCCTTTCACACCGATACCCAAACTAATCACACCACATAGAGAGCGAGTTAAAAAGTATTGGAAATCTCTAAAACTACTGCGTCAGCATATAAATGAATCTATGATAACAGACGGAACTGACGGACGACCATATGCTGAAGTACAAATTTTGGATAAAACATATATTGGATTACTGGACAGTGGTGCCAGTATATCACTTCTTGGTAAAGGCTGTGAACAATTAATTAATGATCCCACTATTAAATTCCATTCATTTTCCTCTTCGGTGAGAACTGCTAGTGGGCATATAGAAAATATTATTGGTTACGTAAAGGTTCCCATTTGTCTTGGCGGAAAAACATGCATAGTCACTCTGCATCTAGCACCAAACTTGACACAACAATTGTATCTAGGCGTGGATTTCTGGCGTGTGTTCGATATAAAAATTTCATTTTCTTCAAGCTCCTCAGCTCGAGCTAAGCCACTACAAAGATCTACTACCGAAGTTTCACTGTCTGCCTTAACTGAAGTTACTGTAAAATCAGAAGATACCAGTGATGTGGAGGATACTGGTTCTCCAGAACATCAATTGAGTAACGAACAAAAATGGTTACTGGAACAAGTTATTAAGAAATTTCCTTCGTCTGCATCACAAGGATTGGGAAAAACAACTCTGTTATCTCATACTATTGATGTAGGAGACGCAAAGCCTGTGAAACAGAGACATTATCCTGTATCACCAGCGGTCGAGGCAGAATTATATAAGGAACTGGATCGGATGTTGGCACTAGGAGTGATCGAAGAGAGTGTTAGTTCATGGTGTTCACCAATTGCGGTGGTACGCAAGCCGAATGGCAAGGTTAGATTGTGTCTTGATGCTCGGAAAGTCAATGAGGTTACAGTGAAGGACGCTTATCATTTACCTATCATCGACGGGTTGCTGGGGCGTCTTGACAAAACAAGATTCATTTCGAGTCTTGATTTAAAAGACGCTTTCTGGCAAATTCCGCTCGATGAGAGATCAAGGGATAAGATGGCCTTTGCTGTGCCTGAGCGGCCCTTGTATCAATTTACATCCATGCCATTCGGTCTCTGTAATGCACCACAAACCATGTGTAGATTGATGCATCGCGTGATACCCCATGAACTGCATTCTCAAATCTTCGTCTACTTAGACGATTTATTAATAACTAGTGCTACATTCGAAGAACACATCAACTTATTGGAGAAAGTGGCTGAATTCCTTAAACGTGCTAATTTAACGATTTACATCGACAAAAGTAAATTCTTTCTAAAAGAAATTAAGTATTTAGGACACATTATCGGTGATGGCGTGTTAAAGGTTGATCCAGCTAAAGTGTCAGCAGTCAAAGACTATCCGCGTCCAAAAACAGTACGACAAGTTCGAAGATTCTTAGGTGTCACAGGTTGGTACCGTCGCTTCATATCACGGTATGCGCAACTTGTCGAACCACTTACCAACCTGTTGAAAAAAAAATAAGAAGTTCATTTGGAGTACTGAAATAGAAGCATCATTTGAAGGTCTTAAATCGGCTTTGTGTACATCACTAGTTCTCTGTAACGCAGATTATTCAAAACCTTTCTATATCCAATGTGACGCGTCAACCACCGGTGTTGGAAGCGTGTTGTTCCAGAAGACATCCAACGGCGAAGAGCGTCCCGTTGCCTACTTTTCGACCAAGCTCAATGCAGCGCAACGCAATTATAGTATCACAGAACTAGAATGTCTTGCGGCTGTATTGAGTGTAAAGAAATTTAGGCAATACGTAGAAGGATACTCTTTTACCATAATCACTGATCACGCAAGTTTGAAGTGGTTAATGGGACAAAGGGATCTTTCTGGACGTCTCGCTCGTTGGAGTCTTCAGTTACAGGGGTTCAACTTTACAATAGAATATAGAAAGGGAAAGGACAACTGCGATCCAGATGCTTTATCTCGCGTTCATTGTGATGCTCTTAATCCAGATTATACATTAGTTGCGCCATTACATGTTGACTTAAATGATCCGCGGTTTGATGATCCGGAATACATGAATCTTGTGTCAGCTTAAGCTAAAAAAAGCTTGGTTAGCTCGAATTGGCAAGTCCTGGATAACAGAATATACTTTCGCAGTAAAGACTGTTCAACGCAAAACATAATCTCCGATATACCGGCTTGGAAATTGTATATTCCAAAAACGTTAACTCAAACTCTCATTGAGGAAGCTCATTGTTCCCCGTCAGCATCTCATTTCGGAATCAGGAAAACTTATGAAAATTTACAAAGACTTTATTATTGGCCAACCATGAAAAATGACGTGCATGAATTTGTAACCACCTGTGAGACGTGCAAGAAATGTAAGCCCACTAACGCAACCTTACGTCCACCAATGGGAAACTTTTATGAAATACAAAAACCGTGGCAAAAGTTATACATTGACTTTTTAGGACCCTACCCACGTTCTTAAAGTGGTAACTCGTATATCCTTATAGTAATGGACCATTTGTCAAGATTTGTGATGTTAGAACCAATGCGCGATGCTAACTCCAATAATGTATGTAAGTTCCTAGAACAACGCATATTTTCTGTATTTTCCGTTCCCGAAATTATGTTTAGCGATAATGGGAAACAGTTCACGTCAAAATGTTTCGAAGAGTTAATGAACAAATACGGAATTCGTCACATACGTACTCCTAAGTACCATCCGCAATCTAACGCTTGTGAACGCGTAAATCGCTCAATTATAGTCGGTATTAGAGCATACGTAAGCGATACCCATAATGACTGGATAGATACTTACATTTAATTGGAGCAGCCATACGAAACGTAATTCATGATACCACAAACGAATCACCACATTTCGTGGTATTTGGTAAGCATTATGTCGGACATGCAGCGGATTATGAATTATTACGAAAGCTTGATAATTTAGGAGATGTCAATCTAGATCTCACAAATGCAGAACGATATACGCAAGTACAAAGAAATATAGTGAAACGTATGAAAACTGCATTCGAGCAAACATCTAAAAATTATAATTTAAGAAGTCGTAATAGAGCACTGAGTCCTGGTCAGGAGGTGTTTGTCCGAAATTTTATTCAAAGTAATGCTTTAAGCAAAATTAACGCTAAATTCTGTCCTAAATTTAGGGGAGCTATCGTCCACAAACGCATTGGAAACGTTGCATACGAATAATATGATTCTGCTGGTAAAAGCCTTGGTATTTACCATGCTAAAGATATTCGTGTCTAAGACAATATCAGTTTTATTATCAAGTTTTATTGAACATCTTTTATTGTTCAAATCTATGATTTTGTGTTTGTATTAAGCGTGTGTGTGAAATAAAGTATAAATTTAACAATTATATCTGGAAGTGAAAATTGGATTGGTTTATAATAAGTCTATCGTAAACATTTTATTATTTGAGCTTAGCAAACGGGTACATGTTCGATTGTCTACTATCATAGCAAGGAACTGCTACCTTTGAATTTATTAAATTGTTTCAACTTTAAGTTCTTGCCCCGCCTATTGAGACATCTCCTGGGTGTGAGTCTGCCCCACGATTTGAAACTCCGGTTTCCACGTTTTGAAGGGAGTAGGTATGACTACCCTGACTTTCATATAATACATACAACTTAAGGTTGAGATAATTGAAATACATTTCAAGCGGAATATGTACTTGTTTGTGCTGTTACTAATTGGGTGGTGGGAAACTGTTACTATTTTTTTTTTGGAGTATAAAAAGAAATTATTTTTGGATGATCGGGAGTCGTAGATAAGAATTTGAAGAATTCATTTTTGTTTTGGTGATATAAAACCGTAGTTGTAATATTACAAGAAAAAGTAAAAATATATACTATATATATTTGAGATATAAATTGTTGAATTCAAATAAAAAGAAATATAGTATAGACTATTCTTAAATATATTATTAAAAAAAAAAAAAAAAAAAATACTTGTTTAAAAACTTAAAAATAAAATGGAGTTGAATAATCAAAAGTGGCTACATCATGGCGTAGACATTAAAACTATGAATTAAATGATATACAAATTAATAATAAAATTATATACCTAGTTACATATATCTAATAATAAATTAAGTAAAACAATCATACATAAACTCATATTAATAGTATTCATATTAATAAAAATCGAGTTACAAACTGTTTACTGTGTTTTACCAATAAAACAAACAAGCAGCTGAGTATACGAATATAATTCAACGTGCGTGTAAAATCAACCTTGTTTGGGATGGAATGGATACCACGACAGCATGCGTTTACGTTAAGATAAGAATTTTCTTTATAAATATTATATATATAAAATTTTTCAGTTAATCATATCCCATATTATCTTTTTCATTAAGTAAATTCAGTAATTAAGTTAGAATTAAGAAATGTTGTAATTGATTATTCAATTTTACTATTGTGTTCAGGAGTTTATAAACTTATATTTTGTTTTGATTGATTATTATAACGTAACTTCTAGTTCTGTTTTTTTTATTAACCTTATTTAATATAATTTTATTTGAATTCATTTTATTTTTTTTTCTCATCACTCTGCATTGTATGATGAGAAGCTAAGTGTTTTCATAGGGATGATTTGGTAGGTACGGACCAGTTTTGAACGGTAGGTTGATCTAAGCTTTGATCCTATTCCTCACTTAAATTCTATTCCCTCAATTTCCCGTTTCCTATCCTGCGGTCTAGCAAGACACACTCACGTTTCGAAAACCCCACACCCAACCCTGAGCCTTAGCCGGCCGAAGATGACCGCATCGAAACCTCTGCGTGAGTACAAAATTTTCGGTAACAACCCATAGTTAAATATCGGTTGTTACACACTTTGGTAGTAATTTTTGCTTATTTATTTTTTGTTTGTATTTTTTTCACTATTTGTACATTTGAACTTCATTTTGAACAATTAATACCAAAATTCTACCAAAGTGTGTTTTATCACCACAACTCAATTGTTTTATATTCAAATTGTTCAAAATGTCGGTTAAATGGAGAATTTTACCCTAAATGACATTAAATTGCACAAAAAAATTAAAAATTTAGTTCAAAATAACGGTTTAAAACGAGAAGTTTTGTGTCAACTTGCCTATTCACCGTTATTTCGATAAGAATATTTAATTTTAAGGTGTAATTTCATGTCATTTTGGGTGAAATTCTTCATTAATTAACTAATAATTCTGTTAAGATTTTGGAACATATCGTTCAAAATGACGATAAAATGGACAATTAATGAACAAAAACAAAAAAAAATTGAATAAGCAAAAATTACTTCTAAAGCGTGTGTTATGTCAACACACCTCAATTTTTTGAAATTTAAATTGTTCAAATTGTGGGTAAAACGGACCATTTAACCCCACGCAACATCAAAATGCACGTAAAAATTTTAAATTTCGTTCGAAATAACGGTTAAATAGACAAGTTTTGTGTAAACTTGTCTATTTACCGTTATTAAGAACCAAAATTTCAATTTAAACGTGCATTTCTATATTGCGTTGGGTTAAAATTTTGGACAATTGAAATATATAAAAATAGAGTTGTGGTAATAAAACACACGCTTTGGTAGTAATTTTTGCTAATTAATATTTTGTTTGTGTATTTTTTTTATTATTTGTCCATTTGAACGTCATTTTGAACAATTAATACCTAAATTCTTACAAAGTGTGTTTTATCACCACAACACAATTGTTCAAAATGTCAGTTAAATGGAGAATTTCACCCCAAATGACATTACGTCGCACTTACAAATTAAATATTTGGTTCAAAATAACACGAAAAAAAAGTGTTAATCAGCAAAAATTCCGACCAAAGCGTGTGTTTTGTCACCACAATTCAATTTTTTTATTAAAATGGTTCAAATGTGGGTTAAATGCTTTATTCTACCCCATGCAATATAAAAATTCACGTAAAAATTTAAAATTTGGTTCAAAATAACGGTAAATAGACAAGTTTAGACAAAACTTGTCTGTTTTACCGTTATTTTGAACATAATATTAAATTTTTACGTGCATTTTTATGTTTCGCGGGGTTAAAGGGTCCATTAAACCTACATTTTGGACAATTAAAATATATATTAAAACTGAGTTGTGGTTATGAAACACACGCTTTGGTAGTAATTTTGCTTATTTATATTTTTTTCTGTTTTTGTTCATTATTTGTCCATTTGAACGTCATTTTGTATAATTAATACCAAAATTCTACCAATGTTAATTTTATCACCACAACTTAAAAGTTTAAAATTGAAATTGTTCAAAATGTCGGTTAAATGAAGAAGTACAGCCCAAAGGACATTAAATTGCATTTAAAAATTAAATATTTGGTTCCAAATAACACAAAAAAAAATATTATTTAACAAAAATTTCTACCAAAGCGTGTGTTTTGTCACCGCAATTCAGTTTTTTACATATTAATTGTTCAAATGGTGGATAAATGCACAATTTAACCCCACGCAACATAAAAATATACGGAAAATTTTAAATTCTGGTTCGAAAAAACGGTCAAACAGACAAGTTTGAACAAAACTTGCCTATTACACCGTTATTTTGAACAAAACATTATATTATTACGTGCATTTTTATGTTGCGTGGGGTCCTATTTTTCATTTTACCCAAATTTTGAACAATTGGAATATACAAAATAGATTTGTGGTGATAAAACACACGCCTTGCTAGTTATTTTTGCTAAGGTATAGTTTGTTGGTATTAAGTTTCATTATTTGTCCATTTGAACGTCATTTTGAACAATTAATTACAAAATTCTACCAAAGATAATTTTATCACCACAACTCAATTGTTTCATATTAAGATTAATCAAAATGTCGGTTAAATGGAGAAGTTTAGCCCAAATGACAATAAATTGCACTTAAAAATTAAATATTTTGTCATTTGGGGTGAAATTTTCCATTTACCCAATATTTTAATAAGATTTTGGAACATATCGTTCAAAATGACGTTCAAATGGACAAAAATGCATAAAAACACAAAAAAATATTAATTAGCAAAATTTACTTCTAAAGCGTTTGTTTTGTCACTACAACTTAATTTTTTGATATTTTAATTGTTCAAAATGTGGAGAAAATGCACAATTCAACCCCACGTAATATTAAAATGCACGTAAAAATTTATAATTTGGTTCGAAATAACGGTAAATAGAAAAGTAAACACAAAATTTGTCACTTTTACCGTTTTTTTCGAACAGAATATTAAATTTTGACGTGCATTTTTATGTTGCGCGGGGCTAAATAGTCCGTTTTACCCACATGTTGGACAATTGAAAAAAAAAAATTAATTGTGGTGATAAAAAACACTCGCTTTGGTAGTAGTTTTTGCTAATTTATATTATTTTTGTGTTTTTATTAATTATTAATTCATTAGAACGTTATTTGAACAATTTATACCAAAATTCTACCAAAGTGTTTTTTATCTACACAAATCAATTGTTTCTTATTAAAATTGTTCAAAATAACGGTTAAATGGAGAATTTCAGCCCAAATGACATTTAATTGCACTTAAAAATAAATATTTGGTTCAAAATAACAGAAAAAAAATATTAATAAGCAAAAATTACTACCAAAGCGTGTGCAAAGCATGTGTTTTTTCTACCGCAATTCAATTTTTTTACATTTTTATTTTTCAAATGTAGGTAAAATGCAATTTTACCTCACGCAACATAAAAATGCACCAAATATTAAATTTTAACGTGCATTTTTCTGTTGCGTGGGGTAACATGTTCCATTTTATTTCGTCAATCATATACAAAAAACAGATTTTTGGTAATAAAACACACGCTTTGGTGGTAATATTTGCTTATTGATAAATTGTTTGTATTTTTATTCATTATTTGTAAATGTGAACGTCCTTTTGATCAATTAATACCAAAATTCAACCAAAGTTTATTTTATCACCACAACTCAATTGTTTTAGTATTCAATTTGTTCAAAATATCCGTTAAATGGAAAATATACCCCAAATGACATAAGATTGCACTTTAAAATAAAATATGTGGTTCAAAATAAGGGTTAAATTGACAGGTATTGTGTCAACTTGTCTATTGACCGTTATTCGGTTAAAATATTTAATTTTAAGGTCCAATTTTAGGTCATTTCGAGTTAAATTCTTCATAGACCCATAATTTTGTTAAGATTTTGGTACATATCATTCAAAATGGCATTCAAATGGACAAAGAATAATTAAAAGTACAAAAAAAAATATTTATTAGCAAAAATTACTACTAAAGCGTGTGTTTTGTCACCACATTCAATATTTAAATTGTTCAAAATGTGGGCAAAATGCACAAATTAACTCCACGTAATATAAAAATGCACCTAAAAATTTAAAATTTGGTTCATAATTACGGTAAAAGACAAGTTTACTCAAAACTTGTCATTTTTACCGTTATTTTGAACAAAATATTTAATTTTTACGTGCAGTTTTATGTTTCGAGGGAAAAAATGGTCCATTTTACCCCACATTTTGGACAATTGAAATATAAAAAATTAGGTTGTGGTGATTTAACACAACGCTTTAGAAGTTAATTTAGCTAATTTATATTTTTTTGTGTTTAAGTTCAATATATGTCCATTTGAACGTCATTTTGAACAATTTATACCAAAATTCAACCGAAGAGTGTTTAATACCAACAACTCAATTGTTTCATATTGAAATTTTTCAAAAGGTCGGTTAAATGGAGAATTTTAGCTCAAATGACATTAAATTGCTTTTAAAAATTAAATATTTGGTTCAAATAAAACAAAAAAGAATATTTATAAGCAAAAATTACATTTTAAGCGTGTGTTTTGTCACCTCAATTCCATTTTTTTTCATATTTAAATAGTTCAAAATGTGGGTAAAATGAAAAGTTTAACCCCGCGCAATATATGAACGCACGTAAAATTTTATAATTTGGTTTGAAATAACAGTAGATAGACAAGTTTTCACAAAACTTGTCTGTTTTACCGTTATTACGAACATTAAATTAAATTTTAATGTGCATTTTTACTATGTGCGGGGTTGAATGGTACATTTTATCCACATTTTGGACAAGTGAAATGTAAAAATATTGAGTTGTGGTTATTAAACACACGCTTTGGTAGTATTTTTTGCTAATTTATATTTTTTTTGTGGTTTTGTTCATTATTTGTCCATTTGAACGTCATTTTGAACAATTAATACCAAAAATTTTACCAAAATGTGTTTTATCACCACAACTCAATTGTTGCATATTGAAATTTTTCCAAATTTCGGTTAAATGAATAATTTCAGCCCAAATGACATTCAATTGCACTTTAAAATTTAAAAATTGATTCAAAATAACACAAAAAAATATTAATAAGCAAAAATAGCTACCACAGCGTGTGCAAAGCGTGTGATTGTCATCGCAATTCAATTTTTTTACATTTTTATTTTTCAAATGTAGGTAAAATGCACAATTTTACCCCACGCAACATAAAAATGCAAGTAAAATTTCAAAAACTTGTATTTTTATACCGTTATATCGAACAAAATATTAAATTTTTACGTGCATTTTTCTGTTGCGTGGGGTAATATGGTCCATTTAATCTGGTCCATCAAATATAAAATTGATTTGCAGTGATAAAACACACTTAGGTAGTAATTTTTGCATATTAATTTTTTGTTTGTATTTTTTTCATTATTTGTACATTTGAACGTCATTTTGAACAATTAATACCAAAATTCTAGTTAATTTTATCACCACAACTCAATTGTTTTATATTAAAATTGTTCAAAATGTCGGTTAAATGGAGAATTTCACCCCAAATGACATTAAATTCCACAAAAAAATTAAAAATTTGGTTCAAAATAACGGTAAAAACGAGAAGTTTTTTGTCAACTTGCCTATTCACCGTTATTTCGATAAATATTTAATTTTAAGGTGTAATTTTTTGTCATTTGGGGTGAAATTCCCCATTTATTTACTTATCATTTTGTTAAGAGTTTGGAACATATCGTTCAAAATGACGATAAAATGGACAATTTATTAACAAAATCAAAAAAAAAATTAAATTAGCAAAAATTACGACTAAAACGTGTGTTTTTTCGCCACACCTAAATTTTTTTGAAATTTAAATTGTTCAAAATGTGGGTAAAACGGACCAATAAACCCCGCGCAACATCAAAATGCACGAAAAAATTTAAAATTTCGTTCGAAATAACGGTTAAACAGACAAGTTTTGTGTAAACTTGTCTATTTACCGTTATTAAGAACCAAATTTTCCATTTTTACGTGCATTTTTATATTGCGTTTAGTTAAAATTTTGGAGACGCTTTGGTAGTAATTTTTGATAATTAATATTTTTTTTGTGTATTTTTTCATTATTTGTCCCATTTGAACGTCATTTTGAACAAGTTATACCTATATTCTACCAAAGTGTGTTTTATCACCACAACACAATTGTTCAAAATGTCAGTAAAATGGAGATTTTCACCCCAAATGACATTACATCGCCCTTAAAAATTAAATATTTGGTTCAAAATAACACAAAAAAAATATTCATTAGCTTAAATTCCGACCAAAGCGTGTGTTTTGTCACCACAATTCAATTTTTTTATTTTAATTGTTTTAATGTGGGTTTAAGGCACAATTCAACCCCACGCAATATAAAAATGCACGTAAAATTTAAAATTTGGTTCGAAATAACGGGCATAGACAAGTTTACACAAAACTTGTCTGTTTTACCGTTATTTTGAACATAATATTAAATTTTAACATGCAGTTTAATGTTTCGCGGGGTTAAATGGTCCATTTAATTTTAAATAAATTTTAAAGTTAATTTTATCACCACAACTCAATTGTTTCATATGTAATGTGGCGAAGCACACAAGAAAATATAATTATTCTATGTAATTTTAAGTAAATTTTAATTTTAAGTTCAAAGTATCACACCTGAAAAAAAAAAAGATTTTTTGTTATGAAGTTAGATGTACTTATGTTATTAATCGGGGAATACTTATTGAAAATGAAGTTAAAAAGGTAACGAATGAAGATGAAAGGAGAGAGAAAAAACAAGAATTTAGTACGAGTTGGACCTCATCAACTTTAATTAATTAAAAGAGAAGAAAAATGAAAATTAATGGCGTGGTGATAGACGCTGTAAAAAATCTGATTTAATTAATAAATAGTTTTAATAATAATTTAAAATAAAATAAAATAATTATTCTAATAATAATTTCAATTAAAATAATAATAATATAAGTTAATGAATATGGTGTAAAGCCTAATCTAGTGTAAAAGAACGAGGAAAAAAAAACAAGTGAAAATTGAAAATGGATGGACGTTAATTAAATAAAAATTATATAAATAATAACAACTAAAAAAAATATTCGCCACATGTGGCCTGTTCTTAATAATAACATTAGAAATAAAGCAAACAAATTTGGACTTAACTTAATCTTAATATTTTTCAATCGTCTGAGAGAAGATAACTATTTGTGAATAGTTTTTTTTTAGTTAATAATCAAGTTTTGTTTTGTAAATAATTAAAAATTTTTGTTTAAATTTTTAATAATGAATAATTATTAAAATATTTAATAATGTTTCCATTTTGTTAATTTAATTAATTAATTTTTTTTGTTATCTTAGTAATTATTTGAAATTGTTGAAATTCATATTAAGGATTTCTCTAATGTGTTACTTATTCCACTTTTAAATTCAATCAAATAAAAATTTGATATTTTAAATTCAAAAAATATTCCTTATAGTGGATTTTTATTTTTTATATTATAAATATATTTCGGCAATCAAGTTGCCATCTTCAGTATTTATCATGAACTCATTTATCATGAACTATAAGGAATATTTTTTGAACTTAAAATATCAAATTATTATTTGATTGAATATATGAAAATATATATTTTCAAAAATTTTGAATTGGTGCGATTGTTTTTATTGTTTTTTTTTTGTGACAACTCATAATTAAAATGAGTCGGTAAATTAAATCATTGTTCGATTGATGATCGTATTCAACGTCTTCGAAACACGATTTTGAATTCACAGCAAACTTAAGCTTTCTGATGGTCCAGAAAAGAACCCGCCCAACGACTGCAACCTAGCCGGCTGCAAAATGCTGTGTCGGATCATCCATCAGAGAGTCTGTGGCAAATTTCTAGACCAAAAGTGTAAGTTGTTCTAGAAATTTTGTTACAGTGGCGCCCAAACAAACGGCATGTGAATATAAAGCTTTAATTAAAAATTAAGTTGCAAGGTCATGCAAGCTTTAAATGGAACAGTTATAATTTTTTTCCGGTTATTTTTTTTGTATCCATAACTTATTACACGTGGTTTCATATCAATATTTTTTTTTCATTTTTAATTTATAAGCTTACAATAGAATATTTGTTTACTCCATTAATGAAATGTTTAATGATATAATTTTCTTTGATTCAATAATTCCGTATTGTAAGTTGTATAATTCTATTTTGTGTCCGTGGGCAGTTTAGGTAAAAGCACAAGTTTTCGGTGGATACCTTTGTCAAATAATCTTGAATTACTTGTGGTAGCCATTTGCTTAAACTCGATCAATTTTTTTAAATTACTCTCACAGTGCGTCTTTTCCAGCTGATGTAATAGCTGTTTATTTTTTTTTGAAAAAGATGCTTGGAGGTAGTGTAATTTGTCAACCCAAAATTCTTTGTCGAAACGCCTGTTTCAGCACTTTTTGACAAATTTTAGTCAAAAAAAAAATAATTTTTTTTTGATTGATTTTGTCTTTTCTCGCATAAAACGACATAAATTGGCAAATTTTTGGTCAAAAAAAATTTTTAATAATTAAATATTAAAAAATTGAGTTGTTATGAACTACATTTAACACACGATTTGGTTGGATATCTGTATAAATCATTCAAAATGACGTTCAAATGGAAATATAATGAATAAAAAGACCAAAAAAAATATAAATTTATATTTTTTTGGTGTTTTTATTCATTATTTATCCATTTGAACGTAGTTTAGAACGATTTTTACCAAAATCTTTTAACACCACGATTAATACAAAACCATTGAAGTATTAAAAAAATTTATTTGTGCTGATCAAACGCTTTGGTAAGATTTTTATATAAATCATTCAAAATGACGTTCAAATAGACAAATATTGAATAAAAACACCAAAAAAAATATAAATTAGCAAAAATTACTACCAAAGCGACCCAAAAATCTGTGACAAGCCCTCTGTTTCGCCACGCTTTGACAAATTTTGGTCCAAAAAAAAATTGCACTGAAAAATTTAATATTTTGTTCGAAAGAATGGTAACACTTAGTTTTTTGACAACGACCATACCATATTTATCATACCGGTTCTCGTCTGATCACCGAAGTCAAGCAATATTGGGCTAAGTTAGTACTTAGATGGGTGACCGCTTGGGAACACTAAGTGTTGTTGTTAATGTTTTTTAGCTCGCATGTTAACCTTAAAACTA